>SRMA01024365.1:0-42002 GCA_007224835.1 Danionella cerebrum
CCTAACCGAAACAATAGGGTTCTTGCACCTACGGTGCTCGAGCCCGTTGGGCCCGAGCTCCTTCGGTGCTCGAGCCCTAATAATCCTAACAAACAATAGGGTTCTTGCACCTACGGTGCTCGAGCCCGTTGGGCCCGAGCTCCTTCGGTGCTCGAGCCCTAATAATCCTAACAGAAACAATAGGGTTCTTGCACCTACGGTGCTCGAGCCCGTTGGGCCCGAGCTCCTTCGGTGCTCGAGCCCTAATTAAAGCTGCAAGCAGCGATCAAGGGCTCGAGCACCTACGTCGCCATCGCCTCTCGGTGGCCAAGTCGTTACAATGCGCTCTAGGACTGATCCTTAGTTAGAAGACGTATTCAAGCGAGATCTGTTCAAATTACCTAATGATACAGGCAACTCAAAAAAAAAACCCATCTTAAAGCATCATGACCCCCCGGCGGCGCTAACGAGTCTAAATATTTACGAGTTTAAATATTTTTTGGGTCTGTTTTGGCCAATGTCCTGGTAACCTATGTCAAAATTGGTAAACTGCAGTTTTAAATGCTGTTCCTCCTGTGATCACTTGGTGGCGCTATAACCGATGATTAATGTTGTAGATATGTTCAGACAGGGACTTTTAGTATAGTTGGTAAATTTGGGATCGATCAGTCATTGTATGGCTGAGTTATAATAACTTCCTGTTCATAGCGAAACGTCAAATTTAGATGACTGGTGTACGTACATCGTTTATCAAAGTAATAAAAGCTTCGCAATTTAACATCCCACATACCTTAAGAGACGATTTCTGGAGTTTGAAGGTGAGCAGATAAAATCTTTAGGAGGAGTTCGTTGAAGTAGGAGACAAGAAAAAGTGCCATTTTAAAGGTTTTTTGCTAAATAATTAACTTCCTGTTGATTTTGGAAGCTCGCTCAAATTGACTTTTTTGTTTGTCTTGATCTGCAACATAAGTGTGGCAATTTTCAAGGATGTCCTTTAAACATAGTCTGAAATAGCAGTAAAAAACAGCAGAAATTGCTATATTGCATGCTGCCATTAGGTGGCGCTATAACTGACACTGTATTTCGCTCTATGAAATCCTTCAGACGTGGACTCTTAACACGCGTGACAAATTTTAACCCAATCAGAAATTGCATTGCTGAGTTATTAACCACTTCCTGTTCATATAAAAAGTTTGACTTTTGAGGACTGCCATTCGCGCATCGTAAAATGAAGTCAAAAAAGCTTCGCAATTTAACATCCATATGCCTTGAGAGAATACTGAACAACTTTGAAGATGAACAGATGAATTCTCTAGGAGGAGTTCGTTAAAGTACAAAGCCTGAAACTGTGCTCAATTTCATACAATAGTAAAAAATAACCGACTTCCTGTCAGTTTTGGAAACTGAATCCTATTGACTTTTTTGTTGGTCCTGATCCCTTACATAAGTGTACTGGTTTTCAAACATGTACTCGCAATACAGCCTGAAATACAAGTATAAAACAACAGAAAATGGTCTATTACATGTTGCCACTAGGTGGCGCTATAACTGACACTGTATATTGCTATTTGCATTTGTTAAGATATTCACTCTTAACCTACATGGCAAATTTGAACTGGATCGGACATTGCTTGGCCGAGTTATAACAACTTCCTGTTTACGACAAAATTTAGACTTTGGATGCCCGCTGTGCGCACATAGTTTATCGAAGTCAAAAAAGCTTCGCAATTTAACATCCCATATGCCTTAAGATAGTGCTGAACGAGTTTTGAGACGAACAGATGAAATCTCTAGGAGGAGTTCGTTAAAGTACGACGTGAGCAAAAATGGCTATTTTTAGAGTTTTTTGGGAAATAGCTGACTTCCTGTCGATTTTGGAAATGAGATCCCATTTACTTATATTTAAGTTTTAGTACCCTACACATGCGTGGCGAATTTCATTCGCCTACGACAAACTCATAGCGCATCATAAGCTACACTGCGTTAGGTGGCGCTGTAGAGTCATTTTACCACACCCGCTTTTCGAACCACAAATAGACGTAAATTTACGCAGGTTCTGATGTGTGTGCAAAATTTGGTGACTTTTTACGCATGTTTAGGCCCTCAAAAGTGCCCGCAAAAACACGTTAGAAGAAAAAGAATAATAATTAAAGCTGCAAGCAGCGATCAAGGGCTCGAGCACCTACGGCTCCATCTCCTCTCGGTGGCCAATTCGTTACAAAACGCTCCACGACTGATCCTTAGAAGACGTATTCAAGGGAGATCTATTCAAATTACCAAACGATACAGGCAACTCAAATAAAAAAAAAATCTCACCTCAAAGCATCATGACCCCCAGGCGGCGCTAACAAGTCTAAATATTTATAAGTTGAAATATTTTTTGGGACTGTTTTGGCCAATACTCTGGTAACCTATGTCAAAATTGGTAAAAATGCTGTTTTAAATGCTGTTCCACCTGTGATCACTTGGTGGCACTATAACCGATGATTAATGTTGTAGATGTGTTCAGACAGGGACTTTTAGTATACTTGGTACATTTGGGATCGATCGAACATTGTATGGCTGAGTTATAATAACTTCCTTATTATAGCGAAGTGTCGTCTTTCGGCGGCTGTTGTGCATACGTTGTCAGGGCCGTTTGAAGAAATTTGGGGGCCCCAAGCAAAACAGACATGGGGGCCCCCCCCGCACGCACGCAAACGAACCACAGCATAGCCATACAGTTTAAATTCACTCACACTTTATATAAATAAAAAAGGTTTACAGTGCAAATACTGGCGTTGCATATACTGTGCATAAATAAAAAAAATGTTTAGAGTGCAAACATTTTATATATTTTATTTTTCTAAACTGTTTTAATTATTCTCATTTCTTTTTATTATTTTAATTTCTTCTATGTAATTCACTTTGAATTGCCATTGTGTGTGAAATGTGCTATATAAATACACTTTTTACTGTTAACAACCAATGAAATTATAATTAAAAGTTTACTAATTATTAGTGGTGATGTGAGTCGACTACCAATGCTTAAAAACATCCCAAGCTAATGTTTGATGCACAGAATTTATTGTGTGGTTTTCCTAAATAGATTATCACAGTGGAATAGTAAATATAGCATTCTATGCCAATTTCATCAAAACCTATTACAAAGCTATAGCAATGTCATGTCATTAAATGTGATTAACAGCGATTCTGGTACAGATCTGGTCTTCCTTATCCTGTTAAAAACATATTACAGTATGTAACCATAGTCCGTACGTTAAAAAAAGTTGCTCTAACTGTTCGTTACAAGCTGCATTTGCTGTCAGGTAGGTAGCTTAGCTAACATGATATATAAGCATATTTCTGCTAGCCTACCTGCTGCAAAATTGCACCATTTGTACAACACAAGTAGAGCTATTTTCTTTGTGTAATTGATCACTTACCACTGTTATGTGTTTTCTTATCCTCCTCTTCTTTCTATTCTTTCTTTTTTGGCTTCCTGACGCATAATTCCGCTTCATGACTTTTGTATTTGCCGGCAGCAGAGATCGCGTGGTTTGGCTAGCAGCTGTCAGCGAAGGGGGCCCTACTTGAGGGGAATCCCGATAACAGTGTCATTGCACTTTACTGCATTCATTATAAATGGGGCGCTCACCCAGTTAGTCGCTGCATTTTATTCTTAACCTGTCGTTGTCTTGGGGCCCCAGGCCAGGCAGCTCGGAGCTTCAAGCAATTGCTTGGTTTCCCTGCCTTGTCGCCGGGCTTGTACTTTGTTTATCGAGGTCGAAAACCCTTCACAATTTAATATCCCGCATACCTTAAGTTAAGTCTGATGGAGTTGTGAGATAAACAGATAGAATCTCTAAGAGGAGATTGTTAAAGTATGAGACATACAAAAGTGCCATTGTTGTAAAATAATGACAACATTAGGTTGAATTTTGATGTTGGTTTTTTTATTCCCTTGTGTAGAACTCACAAATATACTTGTGTATATGTTTATTTGCAGTCAAACTGCAAAATAGAATCAACTCAAACTACATTATTATGCCTGCTGCATATAAATTGTATTGCAAAAGAAGAATATAAACATCACTTCATTAAACATAATGAATTACATAAATTGTCTTGCTCAAACCCGAATCTGAATCACTCAAATCACACAGAAATGTTAATAAACCCATATTAAACTTATTTTACTAAAATAAATCACAATGCAACCAAAATACCTTTATAAACAACAGGCCTTTCTTTGCTGCATTTCGTGCGAAGGCGGAAACTTATTTAGCAAATCACTATCTTTTAAGCTGAACAAAACATATTCTAAACATTATATAAACAGCTTACTAACACTGCGAACATGAAATAAATCAAATGTTAGATGTTTGTTTCAACTTATACATGAACTGGACTGCAAAATTTCTTAACACAGCTCCTGCTCTGCCTCTGTCTCTCATTACTTCTCTTAAAAACACAGTACACCCCTGTTGGGGGCAACCCTCCCATAGATGGTAAAGGAAGGGTTAAACGAACTCAAATGCACACACACAAGATGGGATCAACACTCGTTTAATAAATAAATGAATCAAACCAAACACAAACACCCGTGGTAGGGCAAAACCTAACATAAAATACACTGAACAAAACTAAACTAACTCAGAAAACAAAACAGGAAAAACATTAACTGAAAAGACAATCAACGATTGTTAGCCAGCCGGTTGCTGGGGAGCAAATACAAAAAAAATATATAAACTTTTCAAAGAACTGAGCAGAGATAGATGAAGAGAACAGGCTTACCAGACACAGAACAATATTAATAATAATGAACCCGCCCATGGAACAGGGAGCAAGGAGCTTAAAAAGGTAGAAGGCAAATGAGGGAATGACGAACCAGACATGAGGAGCAGGTGGGGCACATGAGGGCAATTAACAATGACACAGAATGAAGACACACAGGAGAAGGGGCCAGAATATAAGGTACAAGAGGGTGGAGACACAGACAGAGGAAGAACAGGCAGGAAGGGGCAGGAACAGGAGAGTTTGCAAAATAAAAGACTAGGGAAATAACAAAATAAAAGTAACTGGGACAAGAACCTAACATAATCCCCCCCATAAGGGGTGGCTTCCAGACACCCCAACAGAATCTAAAAAGGAACAAGACTGAACATAAATAAATAAATAAAACAGGACGGAGCCCGGGATCCTGTAACCCATAAAGGGGGCAAAAGCACACAGGATCCACACAATGGGTCAGAGAATAAGGGCTAGGGAGACTCTGACAGACAAGGGGGAGAAGACGACCAAGGAGGCGCAGGAAGGGTGAGCCAGGGGACAATCAAAGAACAGAAAGGCAAGGCAAACAAAGGGGGCAGAGAAAAGCAAACATGGGCAAAACACACAACAAAAACAAAACCTAAAAACCTGAGTCCAAATACGGTGGAACCGAACTTGGCTCGCATAGTCCAAACATACTGGGTAGGGGCACAGATAGGAGCAGAGGTGGCCTCTGTTGCAGGTGCCAAAACACAAGGCACGGGACCAGGAATACGCTGTTCTGGAGCAGGGAGAAGGTCTCTTTGCGTCAGAGGTGGGGATCCACTCACTAGGTTCCCTGGGGGCCAAGCTGGAGACAGAGCCGGAACCAGGGTAGAGTCGAACCCCATCAGGCTAGGCAGCAGGAACTCAGGAACCCACAGGAAAGGACACAACCAGGACCCTAAGGTGAGGCTGTAATTGCATCCTGCAGGGATGGAGGATGCAATCGAGAGGCAGGGAGAAGCTGCAACACGGACAGCTCCAGACACAGCATGTGCAGGTTCCCACACCACCAAGGAAGATGCAGGCAACAGGCACTCCAGAAGACTCCAACCCTCGAACAGATGGTTACAGCTAGCCGAGGAAGAGGACCCCACAGAGAAGACCCCAGGAATCCTTTGCAACACTGCACCTAAAAGAGAGCAGAGGGTGTGATGCGCCAGAGGGGCAGCAACACCAGAGGAACCAGGGCAGGCATCAAAGTCAGTGACCACAAAAAGGGGGTGTAGAACTAGATCCAGGACAGATGCTGATCCAGTGGTGCAGATAATCAGGGATTTGGACAATGGGGATTTGGCGGAACACAACTGATAAATAGGGGGTAGGATCTCAAGGACACAAGCATTCAGTGCCAGGGGGGTACAGTGGCCGGGGGATGTAGATTCCGAACCTGTGCAAGAACTCCATGACCGACAGACAACCTCCACTCCCGTGCGTGAACTACGGGAGCTCCTGTAGACTGCTCGCTCAGCTCCTGTGCGTGAACTACAGGATCTCGGGCAGACTACTCGCTCAGTGCCTGAAGTATGGAAACTCTGGAAGGCAGCTCGTATTGTTCCCGTGCGTGAACTACGGGACTCACGGGGGACTGTGATCAGAGTACCAGTACATGAGGTGCAGAATCTCAGGTAGACAGCGCCATTAATTACCGTGCGTGAACTAATGGATCTCGGGCAGGCTACTCGCTCGGCTCCTGTATGAGAAGTAATGAAACGCTGGGAGACAGTTCCTATTGTTGCCGTGCGAGAACTACGGGACTTACAGCAGGCAACTCTCTCGGTTCCAGTGTTTGAGTTACAAAATCTCCGGTTGACAGCTCTTGTAATTCCTGTGCATGAACAGTGTCTTTGGCAGACTGCTCCATTAGACCACGTGCGAGAACTACGGGATCTATGGGGGGCTGTGTTCAGAGTTCCAGTACGAGAGGTGCAGAATCTCAGGCAGACAGCTCCTTTAATTTCCGTGCGTAAACTACGGGAACTCTGGCAGACTGCTCCTTTGATTCCAGTGCATAAACTACGGGACCTCTGGTGGACAGCATGAGGCACAAGAAGAGCTGGTGGCACTAGAAGTATCCAGGGAGCTTGGATGAACAAGGGCAATGTGGGCAGGCAAAGGGCATGTAGAACGGGGGAAGCTGGCAATGGCAAAAGTGTCTTGGGAGCGCAAACATACAGGCGCAATGGAGGCGAGCAAAGGGAAAGGCGCTCAGGAGGAGCAGGCAATGCTAAAAGTGTTCTGGGAGCACAGATGCCCAAACGCATTGGGGGCGAGCACAGGGCACGACGCTCAGGGGGAGCTGGTAATGCTAACAGTGTCCTGGGAGCACAGATGCTCAAGCGCATAGGGGGCGAACAAAGGGCGTGTAGGACAAGGGGAGCAGGAAGGGCCAACAGGGCTTGGCAATTGGTGTCAGAAAACTTAAAGAAATAGCACATTAAACAAAATGAAAATCTTACAAGAACAAAAAGGCAAAAAACTACATAATGCCCAAAAATTATCTCAACAAAAACGTGAGGGCCAGCACAGGAACATGTTGACTGGGAACCCTCACAAAGCTGCTGACAGGCAAGTGCACTGGAGACATCTCCGTCCAGTGACTGGGCAGCAGATTCCACTCCTCTAGTCTGCGCCGGAACAGCAGACACAACAGCATGGACAGGGACCACTTCAAAGGGAACAAGACCAACTCCAAACAGACAAGATTTAGGGGTAACTGAATCCAGGGGGCACACAGGGCTAGACCTAGAGGACTTGAGCCATACAGAATCCTCCACCGTTCCAGGGTTCTCCTGGAGCGCAGTGTCATCACAGGGGTCAGCAGGCACAACATCGGGCAAGGCAGCAGAGCGCTGACTGGTGGGCGTGGCCAAACCCAGGGAGGAAAATCTTCTGGCTCTGACTTCTACTTCCACCAGCCTGAGAATCCAGGCAGGGATGGCGTTGCTGGGGACCGATGCGGGGTGACCAAAAACAGATGACGTGGCAGGCAGAGGTGGTTCTGGACAACAGGAAACTTTGTTACAGACGGGGTAACTGGACAAAGGATTCACAGACAAAGGATCATCGTTGAAGTGGAGGGTACTGTGGGCTGATGGGGAGTGGCTCACTGGATCCTCACTCAGCCTGTGTTGGGACGGAGTGGAGAACCCAGCGGTAGAAGGAAAGTTGACGCAAGGAGAAGCGGTCTCACTCGGAGCAACTGGAGGTGAGAGATCAGCTGGCTCAACCGGGTGGCATATGGAGTAAATGTGACCAAAGGCCCTCTCAAAAGAATCGGGTCCCTCCATCACATTCATCACCAACCTGATAGTCTCCCAAATGGAATAGTCACCGTCCTCAAGAAAGATCCTTCCCGGAACGGGATGATCCAGACCGGAACAGAATAGCTGGATGACTTCGTGCTCCTCTAGTCCAAGGTCATTCAGGGCAAGTAGCAAGGAAGCTGCATAGATTCCAATGGGGCGACCAGCCTGTTTGAGATCCGAGACATCAGGGTTAACCGGCACCACACGGCAGGGAGCTGAAGAGAGGGGCCGTGGCTTGCATCCACGAGAGTGACCCATGATTGTGATTATAGTGTGCTGAGTTCTTCAGAATGGCGGGTTCATTCTGTTAGGGGCAACCCTCCCATAGATGGTAAGGGAAGGGTTAAACGAACTCAAATGCACACACACAAGATGGGATCAACACTCGTTTAATAAATAAATGAATCAAACCAAACACAAACACCCGTGGTAGGGCAAAACCTAACATAAAATATACTGAAAAACTAAACTAACTCAGAAAACGAAAACAGGAAAAACATTAACTCAAAAGACAATCAACGATTGTTAGCCAGCCGGCTGCTGGGGAGCAAATACAAAAATATATAAACTTTTCAAAAACCTGAGCAGAGACAGATCATAGGAACAGGCTTATCAGAACAGAACAATATTACTAATAATGAACCCGCACCAGGAAGGGGGAGCAGGGGCCTTAAGAAGGCAGCCGGTAAACGAGGGAACAATTAACCAGACATGAGAAACAGGTGGGGCACATGAAGGCAATTAACAAAGACACAGGATGAAAACACACACAGGGGAAGAGGCCAGAATAAAAGGTACAAGGTGGAGACACAGACAGAGGAAGAGCAGGCAGGAAGGGGCAGGAACAGAAGAGATTGCAAAATAAAAGACTAAGGAAATAACAAAATAAAAGTAACTGGGACAAGAACCTAACATAATCCCCCCCATAAGGGGTGGCTTCCAGACACCCCAACAGAATCTAAAAAGGAACAAGACTGAACATAAATAAAACAGGACGGAGCCCGGGATCCTGTAACCCATAAAGGGGGCAAAAGCACACAGGATCCACACAATGGGTCAGAGAATAAGGGCTAGGGAGACTCTGACAGACAAGGGGGAGAAAACGACCAAGGAGGCGCAGGAAGGGTGAGCCAGGGGACAATCAAAGAACAGGAAGACAAGGCAAACAAAGGGGACATAGAACAGGCAACAAGGAACAGGCAACAAGGACAGAAATCATAATAAAATAATCCCAACACAACTTGAGTCCAATTCCGGTGGCGCCAACCTTGGCTTGGAGGCTCCAACCATACCGAGCAGGGCCAAGGAAAGGAGCAGAGGTGACTTCTGCTGCAGGCGCCAACACAAAAGACACCAGACCAGGGATAAGCAGTTCAGGAACTGGGAGAAGGTCTTGTTGTATCAGAGGTGGGGATCCACTCACTAGGTTCCCTGGGGGCCAAGCTGGAGACAGAGCCGGAACCAGGGTAGAGTCGAACTCCATCAGGCTAGGCAGCAGGAACTCAGGAACCCACAGGAAAGGACACAACCAGGACCCTAAGGTGAGGCTGTAATTGCATCCTGCAGGGATGGAGGATGCAAGCGAGAGGCAGGGAGAAGCTGCAACACGGACAGCTCCAGACACAGCATGTGCAGGTTCCCACACCACCAAGGAAGATGCAGGCAACAGGCACTCCAGAAGACTCCAACCCTCGAACAGATGGTTACAGCTAGCCGAGGAAGAGGGCCCCACAGAGAAGACCCCAGGAATCCTTTGCAACACTGCACCTAAAAGAGAGCAGAGGGTGTGATGCGCCAGAGGGGCAGCAACACCAGAGGAGCCAGGGCAGGCATCAAAGTCAGTGACCACAAAAAGGGGGCATAGAACTAGATCCAGGACAGATGCTGATCCAGTGGTGCAGATAATCAGGGATTTGGACAATGGGGATTTGGCGGAACACAACTGATAAATAGGGGGTAGGATCTCAAGGACACAAGCATTCAGTGCCAGGGGGGTACAGTGGCCGGGGGATGTAGATTCCGAACCTGTGCAAGAACTCCATGACCGACAGACAACCTCCACTCCCGTGCGTGAACTACGGGAGCTCCTGTAGACTGCTCGCTCAGCTCCTGTGCGTGAACTACAGGATCTCGGGCAGACTACTCGCTCAGTGCCTGAAGTATGGAAACTCTGGAAGGCAGCTCGTATTGTTCCCGTGCGTGAACTACGGGACTTACGGGGGACTGTGATCAGAGTACCAGTACATGAGGTGCAGAATCTCAGGTAGACAGCGCCATTAATTACCGTGCGTGAACTAATGGATCTCGGGCAGGCTACTCGCTCGGCTCCTGTATGAGAAGTAATGAAACGCTGGGAGACAGTTCCTATTGTTCCCGTGCGAGAACTACGGGACTTACGGCAGGCAACTCTCTCGGTTCCAGTGTTTGAGCTACAAAATCTCCGGTTGACAGCTCTTGTAATTCCTGTGCATGAACAGTGTCTTTGGCAGACTGCTCCATTAGACCACGTGCGAGAACTACGGGATCTACGGGGGACTGTGTTCAGAGTTCCAGTACGAGAGGTGCAGAATCTCAGGCAGACAGCTCCTTTAATTTCCGTGCGTAAACTACGGGAACTCTGGCAGACTGCTCCTTTGATTCCAGTGCATAAACTACAGGACCTCTGGTGGACAGCATGATGCACAAGAAGAGCTGGTGGCACTAGAAGTATCCAGGGAGCTTGGATGAACAAGGGCAATGGGGGCGAGCAAAGGGCATGTAGAACGGGGGAAGCTGGCAATGACAAAAGTGTCTTGGGAGCGCAAACATACAGGCGCAATGGAGGCGAGCAAAGGGAAAGGCGCTCAGGAGGAGCAGGCAATGCTAAAAGTTTTCTGGGAGCACAGATGCCCAAACGCATTGGGGGCGAGCACAGGGCACGACGCTCAGGGGGAGCTGGTAATGCTAACAGTGTCCTGGGAGCACAGATGCTCAAGCGCATAGGGGGCGAATAAAGGGCATGTCGGACAAGGGGAGCAGGAAGGGCCAACAGGGCTTGGCAATTGGTGTCAGAAAACTTAAAGAAATAGCACATTAAACAAAATGAAAATCTTACAAGAACAAAAAGGCAAAAAACTACATAATGCCCAAAAATTATTATCTCAACAAAAACGTGAGGGCCAGCACAGGAACATGTTGACTGGGAACCCTCACAAAGCTGCTGACAGGCAAGTGCACTGGAGACATCTCCGTCCAGTGACTGGGCAGCAGATTCCACTCCTCTAGTCTGCGCCGGAACAGCAGACACAACAGCATGGACAGGGACCACTTCAAAGGGAACAAGACCAACTCCAAACAGACAAGATTTAGGGGTAACTGAATCCAGGGGGCACACAGGGCTAGACCTAGAGGACTTGAGCCATACAGAATCCGCCACCGTTCCAGGGTTCTCCTGGAGCGCAGTATCATCACAGGGGTCAGCAGGCACAACATCGGGCAAGGCAGCAGAGTGCTGACTGGTGGGCGTGGCCAAACCCAGGGAGGAAAATCTTCTGGCTCTGACTTCTACTTCCACCAGCCTGAGAATCCAGGCAGGGACGGCGTTGCTGGGGACCGATGCGGGGTGACCAAAAACGGATGACGTGGCAGGCAGAGGTGGTTCTGGACAACAGGAAACTTCGTTACAGACGGGGTAACTGGACAAAGGGTTCACAGACAAAGGATCATCGTTGAAGTGGAGGGTACTGTGGGCTGATGGGGAGTGGCTCACTGGATCCTCACTCAGCCTGTGTTGGGACGGAGTGGAGAACCCAGCGGTAGAAGGAAGGTTGACGCAAGGAGAAGCTGTCTCACTCGGAGCAACTGGAGGTGAGAGATCAGCTGGCTCAACCGGGTGGCGTATGGAGTAAATGTGACCAAAGGCCCTCTCAAAAGAATCGGGTCCCTCCATCACATTCATCACCAACCTGATAGTATCCCAAATAGAATAGTCACCGTCCTCAAGAAAAATGCTTGCCGGGACGGGATGATCCAGACCGGAACAGAATAGCTGGATGACTTCGTGCTCCTCTAGTCCAAGGTCATTCAGGGCAAGTAGCAAGGAAGCTGCATAGATTCCAATGGGGCGACCAGCCTGTTTGAGATCCGAGACATCAGGGTTAACCGGCACCACACGGCAGGGAGCTGAAGAGAGGGGCCGTGGCTTGCGTCCACGAGAGTGACCCATGATTGTGATTAGAGTGTGCTGAGTTCTTCAGAATGGCGGGTTCATTCTGTTAGGGGCAACCCTCCAAGATGGTAAAGGAAGGGTTAAACGAACTCAAATGCACACACACAAGATGGGATCAACACTCGTTTAATAAATAAATGAATCAAACCAAACACAAACACCCGTGGGAGGGCAAAACCTAACATAAAATATACTGAACAAAACTAAACTAACTCAGAAAACGAAAACAGGAAAAACATTAACTCAAAAGACAATCAACGATTGTTAGCCAGCCGGCTGCTGGGGAGCAAATACAAAATATATAAACTTTTCAAAAACCTGAGCAGAGACAGATCATAAGAACAGGCTTACCAGAACAGAACAATATTACTAATAATGAACCCGCACTTGGAACAGGGAGCAAGGGGCTTAAAAAGGCAGAAAGCAAACGAGGGAATGACGAACCAGACATGAGGAGCAGGTGTGGCACATGAGGGCAATTAACAAGGACACAGGATGAAGACACACACAGGAGAAGAGGCCAGAATAAAAGGTACAAGAAGGTGGAGACACAGACAAAGAGGAAGAGCAGGCAGGAAGGGGCAGGAACAGAAGAGTTTGCAAAATAAAAGACTAAGGAAATAACAAAATAAAAGTAACTGGGACAAGAACCTAACAACATTTGACCACTTAAACATGGTACATCCATTGGATCTGTTCTCAATGTGTGCCAATGTGTGTCAGAAGATAAATGAGGTGTTAAGTTGCAATGCATTTTCCCCTCAAATGAATGAATGGAAGAAACTTAAGAAATTATTTACGGACGATTATATCGGTTAAACTGAGAAACCACATTTTTTTTGCACACAAAGATAGGGCAGAAAAACATCCAATTGACTTAAATGGCAACGCATCCAACAATGTGAAACTGGAAGCGCCTGTCTACACTGTTCAATTTTGGATTCTCCCGACAGAAAATATACGATATCACGTGGTGTGAGTTGAGCAACCAGATTGGAGAGGTCATATGCACAAGCTTTTTGATCACTCAATATGAAGCAAATGTACATTTTTAGTTTCTCAAACAGCTCCCTGTGATCAGCCACCAACAGTATAAACTGCTCAACATCCATGATTTTTTCTTATTTCTTCTCTGATGTCATATTCTCCATCTTGCTCTTCTTTTTTTTTCCTGTGCAAAGATGCAATGAAAATGCGGGATGAGCACCACCTTTTACATCCTACTTGCTTCATCAAAAAAGCCATTCTCCTGGCATAAAACAAGCCTATAGTGCAGAGCCAATAGTTCCAGTTGGCACCCATAGTTTTTGATTGCAGCGTGTGCTTGCACGAAACATCGGATCGAAAATTTGGATCAGTGTGTAGAGGCCTAGATGGTGAAAAATTCTGGCTCACAAACCAAATAGAAAAAAGTAGTTTAAAACACTTGCCTCTGCAATTCACATGGGTACAGACTCCTTCCATGTCAAATCCCTTAGTTGGAGGTACCTTTGAATGCTACCCCCATGAACGCTATCAACTGCATCTCCTTACCTTCATCGCTCCAGCTGATAAAGTGCTTACTTCCTGGTTCCTGCTCCAGTCATCTTCTGCAAGGTCCAATGATCATGGCTTCCGAGAGAGGATTATTCACATGGCTACACAACATTCCTCTGTGTCCTCTCCTCCTTTGCGCAGATCCCGTTCCAGGTCCTACAAATTAAAGGAAGTTATTTTGATATAATTGCATACACATCTGTAATTCAGGTTGCTTTACAGAGAAAGTACAACAAATAGAAATTGTGTATAATGTAAGTGTTACTTTGTATTTAAACATTACACTATAGCAAAGGCACTCGTTGAAACTATAGTGTTGATAAAGGGACAGATAAGCCTGCATGCCTGTCCCATTTCTGGTTGATGGTCTTGCTAAAACCATTTGAATAACCTGTTTTGGAATATTCCTTGTAAAGAAATAAATTAATAAAGTATCTAGCGTTTGAGTAGTTAATCCTATTTGAACCCAAATCAAAACAAACTTAAGTGACATTGATGTGTCAAGGCTCATTAACACTGATAGCAAGAGCTATTCATTAATCTATGAACATATATTTGGTTATTATATGTGTGTGTGTGGGGGGGGGGGTAATTCATTACAAATTGTACAGTGCTACAAAACTGCTACGATAAAAATGTTTTACTCATATTTTTACAATGTGCTTTTTGGTCCCATTTGCAGCTTCACTCACTTCCATATTTAAGGAGAATCTGAGGTTTTAACTCATGCCGTTTTTATTTTTTACCTTGTCTTGTCCTGCTTAAAAGCCACCAAATGGGGGAATAGTGCTGGACAGTTTTGTTATCTCCAGGGATGTGAACATCTGGTGTGGTGTTTCCTCCTCTGGATGGAAGCAGCAAATGTATGTAGTTATTTATATATTTATTTTTCCTGTGAACCAGTTTGGATTAATTACATGAGGACAGGAGGGTGTTAAAAGGAAGTGGGGAGTGGATGAAAGATGTAGGTGAGAGGAAAGATTCAGGAATGGGACGAAAACCTACCTGAACATACCATACAAGTTTGTTACAGTTCATGCAGTTCGTCCACTTTTAGACCTAGAGTGATTGAAGAAGATCCCTTGATGATGGCTTGGATTTCCATCTTATTTACATTAAGAAGCACATTCCTTTAGTGATATAGACTTTCAATGTTCTCTTTTTAATCCTTGCTGTATGTCTATATCCAGCAATTATCCATCGATTTTTCCGTGGATTGATTGATAGATATATAAACAGACAGACAGATCTACAATAGATGCACAAAGCAGCATTCTCATGTTTTTTTAGTGCAATCTGAATCTCTCGGTTGCTGTTTGTGTGTATGTTGAAGATTGTAGCCCAGCTGTGATTGAAACGTGTTATAGATCTGTGGCAGCGCACATAGCTGGATCGATACAGACAGTAAGAGGCTACAAAGTTGTCTGGCTGTCTCACATCTAAGATCCATACGCTCGACAAGCAATAAAAACCTCAAAATGGAGAGATGTATAGATGGGAAATATTTGAAACAATGTAGACAACTCAAGTAGAAAACATTTCAATTATGATCGAGGAAAATTATTCTTCTTTATTTTTAAACAAATCAAATAAAATATGCTGAATGTGTCTATTAGATTAGGTAAAGGATAGACATATTTTTACCAAAACATTCACATTGGTTCACAAGAGTAAGAGCTGAAAATGAAAAATTCATGATTCTGTTTAGGGAGCTCATAGTTGCAACTATGGCAAATCTTTGGTGAAAGAGTCGGAAAACTGCATCTTAATGTGTCTCCTCCTGTCTCCTTCATCCTTGAACTCAAAGCTTGACGTGTCGAAGAAGGAATCAGAAAAGACATCAGCATCAATAGGGACCTCTACTGGTGAATCCTACAATGACTCTACACTCATCCATCAAGAGAGAGATAAAGATGTCAGATACTGTTAGGTCTAGCTCCAAACAGCTCAATCAGTCACATGCAGACCGGGAGAGCGAGGGAGAGCAAGAGTTGCAGTCGGTTTCATTCACACCACACCGCAGGCTACATCCAGGGCAGAAAGCTGTGCTGATGATGAAAAGCCATTGCATTCAGTGAAACTGGCAAATAATTGGGAGGGGAGATTCAGATGCCATTGTGAACTCCAAGGGACATCACTGTTTTGAAACCCAAGCAACACATGGACGTCCTCGGGCAAACACAGAGATGATTTTTGATTAGACAAGTCAAAGACATTGGACAAATTTTCAATTAGAAAGTCCTGTACTGCATCAATTACACAATCAAACAAAACAAGTTGTATAGCTGTGTCGAGTTGCCAAAAAATAATAAACATGAGGAACTGGATTTAACTGTTTAACCCTCCTGTTTCCCTAAAATCTGCAAACAACCTTGTATCTACTCGGGTCCATCTTGACCCCCAACAATTAAAAACCTCCAGAATAGGATTTTTTTGCTAAAAGGTTATTGTCAGATCTTTGATGGCAACTTAACACCACTCTGAAATACACCCCCCAACTCCACACTTTCTTCCCTTTACAATTATTTTTTTTATTTTAGCAAAGACTGGAGCATAATCATTTTTCGTTTGGGGTAGATTTGACACCAAGAAAAAACTATTGTAAAACAATTTGTAAAGTCCAGTCAAAATGAGCAAACCAATGTTGGCTGCAAATCATTCACATTAAAGTTCTTCCAGCTGTCCCCATAGACTCTCCTCCCCTCTAAGTCTATCATTTCATGTGTATCATTTTCAATCAATGGTGTATTTGAATTTTCTTCAACATGACTGACAGCATATCTGGTGGGGTCTGGAACCATTTTGATGGCATTAGCATCACTAAGTCTACCCTGTCATTCAAGTGAGGAGCAGGACCATAATAATTTTCTAATTTTGAAAGGTAATGTGTCTGCTTGTGGTTGAGAGACAACAATAGGAGTTTCATTTTCATAATGCTTCACAATCAGGGTCCTCCTCAAGATTATCCTCAGTCTTAGACACATTGTCCTCTGTGTCAAAAATTGTCCTCTGATAGAAAAACTTTGCTTGACACGATTTTTAGGTGAGAGCATAAAGAGAGAGCCACAGAGCACATAGGGAAAAGTTTTATAAAGCTTCTGTGCAAGCTTTTATAGCTTTTTACCTCCGCTGTAAACCATATGATTCATGTTTTCTTCTCCCACAAAAAAACACAGGAATACGGGAAATATAACATTTAACACTTATATGGTACTTTTTTTACATATGTGACCAGAATATTGCCGAAAACAATGTCAGACTCGTAAATAATTAGACTCGTTAGCAAAACCTGGGAGTCATAACGCTTTGAGATGCGGCACCGAGAGACGATGGTACCAGAGTTGCTCGAGCCCTTTGATTGCTGCTTGCAGCTTTTATTTATTTATTTTTTTTTTTATTAAATGTAACAATATGCTCCATTTTTTGGTCTATGGCTGTGTCAGTCCTATATTATTGCACATTTGTTCACAAGAATAAGAAGTGCATTAAATGAAAATCCATCTGTCAAATCTGCCAAACCTGTTTTTGTTTTTAATCGGAGCATGTGCGCTCAAGCTTTCATTCAGAGCTGTTAAAGAACAGCAGCAGAAGTTCTGCACCATCTTTGCAAGCTCATTATATTTCAGCCATGTCCATGGCTCTTCAACATGCCTTTCTACGAACCAATGATTATTTCATCAAAAGAAGTCTGTTTTTAAAATCATCAGAGCGCAGCTCGACTCGAACTCCCTTTTTTACCTCATCCACATTCTTTTTCATCATCTAGTTTGAAGTTAGATGTCTTAATTGAATATGTTTACAGAGGCAGACTTCCTTTAGTGTGCTTGCAACTGGGTTACCCTGCTTAATAGAAGAGGCTGCGTCCTCTGGTTCACCCCGAAATCTCTCTCCCTCTCTCTCTCTCACTGGCTGCCTGTTCTTGCTTTGATCCCTCTCTGCAGACTCCAGAAGAGATGACAGCTTTTCAGCGAGACCGCATCACTGAGAAAGAGAAAAAACCCAAGCTCTTTTTAAAAATTTTATCAGCAGGTCACATGTAATGCCTCACACCAGAGGTTTGCTAGGTTATGAATGTCATGGACCTGCTGAGACTGTGTGACACCCTTCACTCATACACATCTCTGACGTCCTGATGGGGTGGTGACAGCTGACACAACCTGACATGTCATATTATGATGTAGGTTGGAGAACATAAAGCAGATTTCCCCCATCAGAAGCACAATATAGCATGTGTTTACTCAAATGAGCACAAGCAGAGAGATGTTTTGCCAAAGAAAACGGTTTCAAATTGACTGACTCACATCATGTAGATTGGAAACACATGAATTGCATCTCAAACCGACAGCTTCACGATGCATATCCATGCTGTGGGGATTTGGCTCTATTAAAAAGCACTATGTACATCTGTCGGCTCTTTAAAGATTATGTCTGTGGTTGCGTTAGTTTGAATAGTTGCTGAGGGGTGTCATCTACTTAAAGACGTCTGAATTTCACCAGGACAAACAGCAAAACAGTGGCAAAAAATGATACATTTTAGATTTAAAAGCATATTTTTGGAGTCAATTGTAAAGTATCCAAGTAATTGCAAGAGCTTAAAAGCCGAGAAAACCACAGGGAATGTTGATAACACATGAAAAGAATGTGATTTTTTTTTATATAAAATCCTCAATTCAAGAAATCCTCAATTCAAGAGGGAGGGGAGGAGAAAATGTAGGACGCAGAGAGCACGCAGTACAGTGCAATGTTGTGCTGATGGTGCAGCAAAGCCAACAAACAAACCAATAACCCAATAAAACACACTCTAAAGGAAAACTGGCCTAAACATAAAGAAAGAAAACTGCAAAGTTGCAAAAACTTGGATAAACTCAACTTAAATGTTGCAGCCTCGAGCTAACGAATAGTCAAAACAGGTGCAAATGAACACGCACTGTCCTAGACTCAATGGTGCTTGTAGCAGCAAGTGCAATATTGCCGTTAAAGCTCAAAAATTGCCTCAAAGCTAGAAAGACGAGTCCAAACATAACAGCAAAAAGTTTAAAAAAGAGCATCACAGAGAATAACAGCCAAATAAATAAAAATTAACAATTTTCTTGGCAATTGAAATGCTAATATTCTCATTTTATGGGGGGTCGTTTATTTATACTCAATTTGATTGGACAGGTGACAATCACTGTAGAATAAATACATTAAAAAATAATAATAAAGTAGTTTAGGCAAGTTGAAGAAATGTAGTGCAGTAAAACTACAGATACAGAACTAGAAATGTACGGTTTAATATACATTTTTAAATCTACTCACTAAATTACAATTTCTAACAAAAACTATTTGACAGCAATAGATATAACAGCAGTTTTAGTAATAGCAGTTTATTAGTAATTAGCTACTTTTTAAGACTGTGAGAGATCTTAATCATATTTAATGTTATTAATAATGATGTGCTAGCGTTATTTGTTTTCAATACAATACCAAGACCATCTTCGGACTGGTCCGTTTAAGTCGTGTATTGACTGAAAAGTTGGTTTTAACTCACTGACTGATCTAAATGGCCATCCAAGCAAAGACGGTCCAAGCATAACTTACTGGTGAGCTTAGAAACTGTTTGGTTCAGTTTGTCCTCGAAACCTCGAGTTTAGTTGTCGATTAATAAGCAAGTGACTCTTACAATGAGCAGGGCTGGGCACGCTATATCACAAACACAAGTTTGGGATACCAATAAAAGGCTTTTTTTTTTTTAAACAAAAATAATATTTTGAGTTCTAAAATGTACAGGGATTTTTCCCTTCAACTCATATCAAAAGATTATGTATCATTCCTTTAAATGTATGCTGATATACCACCCTCAAATCATACATACAAATGCAATTTAAATAAAAGTATAATCGTAAGACAAAAACAACCAAGCTTACAAATAATTCTAAAAAATAAAGCACTGTATGTACATTGTTCGATTTTTTATTTAATTCTAACAATTGCATAATATCCTCTGTTAACAAATATAAACATTTAATAATAAATGTACTAACCATCTAACTATATTTTTGGTTCTGAAAAGGTTCATTTTACCATCTTAGCAGGCCTTTCTTTTTTTAATTAACCGTTAGAAGTGTTCATCCTGAGAGTTTCTCTCTTTTTTTTAAAGATTTTATCTCCCTCTGTGGAAGTTTTTAAATCCTTTAGTGGTGCTTTGGAAATCCTTACAATAGCTCTGTTGGAAGTTTCAAAGGCACAGACTATACTCCAGCATTGAAATGCCTTCTGACTGAGAAGAATCTTTCATCCCAGTATGTCTTTGTTCTGTCTGAAATAAGTTGCTATGTGGAGTGTTGCAGCCTTTAATTTCTCAACCATCACTTTTAAAGTCCTACTGGAGGCCGTCTGGAGTTTCCTGCAGATTCAAACTCGTTGTTGCTTCCTGGAACATCTTAGTCAATGTTTTGGAGAGCATCATGGAAATTCATTATTTTCAGTATTACACAGAAACATCTGAGCAAAGCATTCTTTCTCTGGGGCTTTTTGGTAATGAGCAATTAAAACAACAAGGATTACTTTCAGGGACTTCAAGAATTAAATTAATTCTTTTATCTTTAACTGGGCATTAGCTTGCCTAGATGAAAATTGTCATGGCAAAGCGTCGAATGCAGTAATCCTTTTAGTTTCCTTCTACAGATCGTTTCCTGTTGTTGACCACAACATTTGCAGAGATCTTTGGAGGGATTCTGTCCAACTCCAATATGATAAAAATTACTCTTAAACCTCTTTATAAACCTCTGTCTCGCTAGACACAACACATTTATGAGAGAATGAGGTTTTTACCCTACTTGAAATGGCCCTGACCACCTTCATTTTGATGCACTGCCAAACACCCCCAAAGCATAATGTTTCCACCATTATTGTGTAATCAACTTTTCAACTGGTCAACTTTTTTCCTGTATTCTACTTTTGAATGTGTTACATTGGGTGCATGTGTGCATGGCATTCATTTTGCTGCATGCTTATTCCCTTTAAGGTTCACTGAGGTCTGCTGGTGCCTATCTTCAGCACAACACCTAACAGCGAATTTAGATTATTTAAATAAACCAAGGACACCAAGGAGTCAAAATAATCCCCAGAGAGGGCGAGATAACGAGACGCTCCGCATTCCTCCCTATTATTGGATAGCACATGCCACGTGACTTTGCACTGTAGCGCCTATTGCGTCATTAATAGAATAGGGGTACAACTAATCCTAAAATGCGTAGTTTGGTTTTCGTTTAAAGTTAAAATGAATAAAACATAACATTCATAGCACGTATTGTTCCATCTTTAAATAAAGTTTGACAAATTGCATAAGTTAACGGTACTTTAATTCTGAGAACAACATTTCTACGTTACACATACGCTCTCTTCTAGTCATTTCTATAACACTTCTCTATATATAATAACCAGGTAACACCTCAATCACTATAGCGTCAGGTCGCCCTCTACTGGTCTTCGATGTACTACAATCACAAAACAGAATATTATTCTATACAGAAATGAAGATGTCATAATTATCCACAATACCACAGGTACTGACAATTTAAAAAAGGTTCAAGAACAATAATTCTTTTCTCTGAACAGTTTTATATTTTAATATTTAGGACCACAGTTTCAATCACAAGGACATGTTCAAATAGGAGACCGTTAGTCGTCAATGCCAGTCGGAGTGGTCCAATAGTAGCACAGTGCCAGTGAGACTTTTAAAAACGACAGGAAGTCAGTTGTTTTAAAAATTTTCTTTTAAAATGTATTAAAATTTCAGGCCTTGTACTTTAGCAAACTCCTAGAGATTTTCTTTGATCACCCTCTTCGTGCAGTCTCAGCTAAAGGCCTCGGCAGTTTTAAATTACGAAGTTTTTATTTCGTTGAACGGTTCATTCTTGGTGACCAGCTGAATGTCTCTTTTTTACAATGAAGCAAGAAGTTTTTCATTGTTTCAATTTCCTGTATGAGGCGCAGGAGGTGCTTGAGCCCTTTGATCACTGCTTGCAGCTTCAAATGTGTTTATTGAGCAGGAGGATGTTGGAATTCCAGTGCTTCAATGTATTGTGTGTGTGCATGGGTCTGCGACCACTGTCCTAACTGTCTTGAGTTAAATGATCCTGTGGAGTTCTAGCCTGGTCCCTGAGCATTATCAGGATCATTGGCGCTCTGCAGATTTGGATTGGTAATTAAATCTATCTTTATTCTCCTTTTCACCACTGACTGTGTAATTTACAATCTTGTTTCTGACATTATGGAACATCTCTTTTGGGGGATTTTACTTGACTGATTGTGAACAGGTGTCTTTTATACATATTTCCTTTAAGAGCAATCATCTTGGTGATATTTTCCAAATACTCACTCATATGCAGATAAATCTATATAAGTATATTTATTTAGTTTATTTGCTATTATTATGTTGCTATGTTTATTACTGTAAAAAATTATTTGGCAGCGCAGCAAACATTCAAAATCAGCAAAAGTGCTTTCCCTCACTGAGTAGTTATTTTGATCTTAGTTTGCTATATGTTGCAATAAAACTTTTTAATTTTTACTGCTGTTGTTTTAATGTCTGAATTATACTGCGTGAAGCAAAACTTTTAACAGTTTGATATCTGCAAATCTTTCCGTTGAATTAGAAATACAGAGAAAGCAGCTGTTCTGCCTATTTTTACATTTTTGTAACTAAAAATTACATTATAGCTTTTAGATCTAAGAAATAGAGATTGATCGTTTTTATTTATTTAGTTCAACAAACAATGATTTCATTTGAGTCTCCTTTTGTTTCTCCTTTTGGCTCTTATCTGCGAATAGTCTTTCCTGCAACTGTAAACAAGCACGTCTTAAAAATTCTAAATCCCCAGACTGGCTTCTCGTTTGTGCTCGTGTGTGTTTGTGAAGTGAGCTACGGGGAGCTGAGATCTGTTGAATAAACTCCCTGCAGAACTGACTGAAGCGGGTGTGTTATCAGAGGTTCAGCTGTGGGACACACACCACAGGCTTCAGGATGGAGATCTCAGACCAAGCTGTGGCTTTCAAAAGTGCTTGCGTTTTCAAAACATACCCATACTCGAACCTTCACCCGCAAAGCAAGCTGCTAGCATCAGCATCCGTGAAACTGAAAAGATGGCCATGACTGATGGACTTTAGCCTTTCTCTCATCTGCATTAGCCTGCAGGACTCATTTGCATGCTGCTCAAAGAAGTTTCAAGCTGGAATGCATTCGGGAGCCTGTCTAGTGAAACACTGTCCTGTTGGTTGGAGTTGCATCCAAATTGGGAGAAATAATTCCCATAAACCTTGAAGTTATTTGAAATACTTGAACACAACATATATGGAGGAATGCTGCAGACCTATTGCTAATGCTGTGCTGAGAAGATACAATGTTAACCATCCAAACATCATTTTTCACAGGAACATTAAAGAAGATATTTAAGTAAAGCTTGGGTCATGGTCCTTGGAGATGTTTAATGCCTCGATCTGAGTGAAAAACACACAAATGATAGAGAAAACAAGTGATACGCTGAAAATATACAACATTTAACAATCAAATAATGCAACAAAATCCACATAAAAGCGACAAAATGCCCTATGAAGTACACGCTGTCTTTGTTTTCTTCTTTTGTCTTTACAAATGATGTTTAGAAACCAAACCACTTCAAAATCATCACGAAAGTTATGACATACTGCCCTCTTCTGTCAAACAATTACACTTGCAAAAAAAGATTTTAATAGTTTTAGACAAACTATTACATATAATAATGATAATAATAAGTGTTTATACATCAATTAATAAAAAAAAATTATGCAACTGTCTAAATTTAAAGAAAATTAAAGCAAAAGAAAAAAATCCAAATCAAGTCAATATTTGGAGTTACTGCCTTTCACCTTCAAATTAGTATAATTTTTTCCAGCTACACTTTCAGAGAGTTTGGGACTTTGTTGGATTACAATCAGATGTATGATCAACCAAATACACTGCTAGAGATCATCAGTGTGATACATGGATGAGGAACAGCCAAACTCTGCTAACAATGTGAGGTTGAGAAAGACTGTTTCTTTTTATGACAAGATTGAGGACAGAAAGCTAGTTAAAATGCATTAACACGGTCTTTCTCAGACAAATATTTCAATGCACACTGCGATCTCGAGACGTTCTGTTTAAACTGTTTCGAAGAAACACAAAGAAACAAACAACATTGAGCGGCGTAGACACTGTGGTCGACCAATGATACTTTGTGCACCAGATGCAGGACACATGAAGTGTAATATTCTTTGAAAATAGAAGATGCCAGCAGGGCAATTAGCTCAGAACGGGCAAAAACCATGCAGTGGGACCCCAGGACACCACACTATGCCCCTCGAAAAGTGGTCTTCATTGAAGAGTTGCAGTGAAAAAGATGACTTGGGAAATTAGAGAGAGCAATCCTATAGCATTCAGAAAACTGGGCTGAAGAAAAATGGCAGCAGGAGCTCTGAACTGAAGAGTCAAAATTTGAAGGCAATTGTTTTGCCAAGAGCTGGAGAGTGGTACAATAATGAGTGTATGCGGGTAACGATCAAGCATTGTGGAGGTTCCTTAAACATTTGGGCTGCATTTATGGAAATTGAGTTGGAGATTTGGTCAGGATTGAGAAGATTCTCAATGCTGAGAAGCACATCTTGCAGTATCACCAGTGAGGTTTTTGATTGGCCCAGAACATACAGCCAAATCATTGAGAACTAACTTCAGCCATAAGCAGAGCACATCTCAACATCATTGAGTGTGTCTGGGATTTGCAAATGCCATCCGAAGGTCTGCGGTTAGTTCTCTAATATGTTTGGATCAACCCACAAGTCAGATTCTTTAAAAACTCCAACAACTGTACATAGAACTATTGCTGTTTTAAAGACAACATGATTTTTGGACCTGCCAAAAACAGTTGCAAAGTACCAAGTTGAAATAATTAAAAGATCACTTTCATTATTTTGAAAGATTTAAGAGTTGCAAGCTTTTTTTGTGTGTGTGTAAGCATGGCTCAAAAAACTATGACAGGATTGCATCCCAATGATTCTATAAAATATATAGGGAATATTTTTTGTAATATATATATATATATATATATATATATATATATATATATATATATATATATATATAACAATTGCTCCCTTAACTTTATTAAAGGCTCAGTGAATTTCTGAATCTCATATATTTTAAAATAAACTTTTAATTTACCTAGCTATGATTATTATTCATTTGATGATTGTTATATAACATAAAAAAATCACATCACTGAATACTTGAATTACAATTTAATGAAACAGCTGAACAAAATCCATACAATATCATTGTGAATTAAAACATTTAGAAGAAATTATAAATTTGACCCTGGACCCAGTCATACAGGGTGGTTAAATGTACTATTTTTCTAACATAGAGAGTAGCATCATTATCGCAAGTTATTGTGCGGTTGTTAAGAGTATACAACAGTTATCATTGACTCTTGACAACTAGCACAGGGGGGATGTTAAGGGGAGTGATCAGTACATAGTGCTAATATTGTGTTTATAAGGCTCAGAATCGTTAAAAATACCATGACTCCAATTTTTTTTTTTGAACACAGCTGTTTACAATTAGGTAAAGGTGCGTTGTTTTGCAAATACCACTGACAAATGTTTAGTAAGTTAGTGACCTTTCATAGATCAATTTGCGAGAAATGGGCATATGATGTCCTCTATAATCACAGTGTGTAAGAGCAACTTGTGCTTTCATGCCCTGTACTTTGCCCACAACCTGGGAGCAAACATCAGTGTGCCCCTCCCACACAACACGATGTGATAGCTTGTGGGAGCACTTTTTGCATGCTTTTTTTGACAGCCTTTGTCATTTAAGATGGACCTATATTTTCATGTGAATTCTGCTTAGAAATTGCCATAAAAACAAATTATATACATCCAAAAAAACAAAAGCACAATAACATATTTTACTACTACTAGCAGGTTTTCTTTATACAAGCTCTCGTGCAGAGGTTGTGGAAGGCTGAAGATATGGAAATACAGAAGGATGGGATCTTATATAAATAAATAAATAGGATGAGGATCATACCTGGTTTCCATGGTGACTCAGATTCTCCTCACTTCCATTACTGCTCAGTGGAGAGGATCCCGGAGTCTGCAATGAATGACTTCGGAGGGAAAAAAAAATGTTTACTTTCCAGGATTAAAATTTAAAATGACAGTGATGAAGTCACTTCAGATAAAGGGTGATTGCAATCTTTCCAAGTCTAACAGATGACTATATGACAAATCTTCCTTTCTTGTGACCCTGGAGGAGTATCAAGCAGTTTAGATATAAATACAAATATAGTAATCATTAAAGTGTTTTTTTGTTTGCTATATGGTGTGTCAAATAACTTTTAATGTTAAAACACAAATGTCACTTGAAAGTCAAAAAAGTTTAAGTGCTTCAACACTGATCCTCAGTCTTACATGCATATTTTTTCAACTTCCAAACAAAAGTATTTTATTGAGAACATCACGTTAATCTATCTTATCTTTTCTAAAGGATACTCTTTCATTATTTCTTAAACATTAGTTATAAAAACACATTTAAACGTTGCATGTAAGATTTCTTTTAATTATCTTAATGTAATTTTTAGAATGATTTTTTTCCCATGTGTTTTATCCTAAATAAAAATTGCACCCTCATTATTAATATAATTTTAATTATGGAGTGTGTCTGGGATTAAATAAACAGATACATATGTTTATAGTTGTTTTGCAATAGCTAATGATAAATTCCTTATCCGGTAACACTTCAGTCCAATAACCAGCAACAACGACTACACGCTGGGTCCCAACCCCACCTAATGTACGTTGCCTAAACATAAACTACATTTGTTAAAAAAAAATCACAAACTTGTTCAACATTCAAAGTGGGACATCATACATATTGTAAGGGCCTCTTTTTGTTTCTAAGCCATGCTGTTCAACCTATCCGCAAAGAGGGGGAGGGTAACCAGTTTGGAGACATAATATTTGACAGACACCGCAAATCTCCAATCACGTACCCAAGAGTCGTTCAAACCGACCAATGGAATTTACTCTCTTGGCAACTCAAGCAAAGTAGGCGTAGCTAGACTAAAAAGAGCCCGCCCTTCGTCCAATCGTTAGGTTGCGCGAAGGCTGCAGTTTCAGTTTGTTTTATTCACCATTTTGAGTAGCTGAAGGTAATATTTAAACCTAAAACCTTGGTAGAGCAGGAATATTTGCCGTATTCTTTCATTTTTATCACAGGGAGTGGACGTTGTTTTTCCGACGTGCCCCCTCGTGTTTTTAAAATAGCACATTTCTCTTCTTTTCATTTGCTCTTTTCACGATTTTAACAGTATTCCTGCAAAATGGCACGACCAGTGAGGTATGTGGGTTTCCATTTGTGCTATTGATGCCTGCTGCATGCACGCTGAGTTCAGGGCTTCACGCATGTGCCAGGCATCCTTGGCGTTTTGTTTAGAGTTCAAATTTGTAACGTTGTGGCTAATTTGTGCATGCGTTTTGCTCGTTGTCTCTTCTCCATTGTGGAGGATTGCCCCTTTTGTGTGTCTAATATAACGTCACAGATTCTAACATGCATTAACCATTATTTGGCGTCCTAGTACTTCTTGTGCATCACACATTCGGTTTTAATCATTTACACGTTGTACGAGATTCACAGAGAGGCTTCATGTTTCCTTGTTAGCCAGAGAATATGGCTTCCCATTCATCCTTGCCAGAGCTTCAGGAGGGGACATAAAATCCCTCTAGAGGTGCTCGATGGCGGATTTCAGTGATTTGTCTTTTGTTGCAACACGTTATATGTGCGTACAATAACGTATCCGCCAATTTCGCTAAAACCATAAAGTGTAGGAGTCTTGCTCGTATTTTAAAACGAGGAAACCGCCTTTTTTAGAGGCAATTTTGGATAGCGGTAAATTAACACGGCGCTTGTTACGTCAGAGGGGGGCGGGGTGGCTAAGAGCGACCACACCTCCCGCTTGGAGTTATGTGCAAAACGTGCAAAAAATTCGATGTTTGATATTTTTTGTTTTTTAATGCCCATTTATTTTTCAAAAATTGGCCACTTGATGCGAATCAGATTTTTATTCGACGATGTTGGATAAAAAAATGACTCGATCACAATGTGAAACATGCATTGCCATTGATGAGAGCTCCCAATATAAAATTAAAAACTAAGATATTAAAATAGTTAAACTCCGTTTTAATTCTGCACTAATCAAAGAAAAATCAGATTTTGGTAACATTAACTGTTAAGCCAGTGTTAAAATTTTATATATGCTTTGTTAAAGAATATCTTTGATTGAACGAAATGGATAATTTTTTTATTCTCTAAAAATGTAATTGAAATACAACTTGAGATGATATCACTAATTAAAGTTACCATTACAAAGTTTATAAATTACCATTAATTTCATGGACCAAATAAATTGGGCCATTAAAATTACCACAACCCTACAATGTGTGAAATTAAAGTGTTTTTTTCTGATTTACAGGAACAGAAAGGTGGTAAACTACTCCCAGTTTAATGAATCTGACGACGCAGGTAGAATCTGATTTGAACATCCATTTTTAAAAATGGCCGTTGATGTGCTTATTGTAGTTTAATTAAATTTAATTCTGTTTTCAGATGAGGATTACACAAGGGTGAAGGAAACGACTAAAAAGGTTCGTGCTCCACCTCGTGAAAACAGGCACAAGAAGTCAAAGAATTCACAAGAAGAAAGGTAAGATTATTGTGTATAAATATTCTGTTAAACTGTGTATTTGTAAGCATAAATTCACACTTCAAGGAAATCTAATTTGTTTTGTCATACTTCATTTGGTTCTTCTAACAAGATACAGTTTAGGTGTTTTTCCTAGGCATTCACAACCTTCGCAATGGTTGTCTATAATCATAATAATCGTTGTGAACATGTCTGTTGTCATCTCAGTAAATGAGCAGGACTTGATGACTTGTACAAACCTCCATTTTCTCCTTTTCCATCCACATTTGTTGTAGTTACTTATAACTGGGAAATGTCTGGTTTAGTGATGCTCTGCTTTAAAAATTTAGATATTAATACATTTATATTTTTGTGATTGCAGTGAGGATTCAGATGAAAAACTGTCCAAGTCCAAAAATGATTCCGCAGGTAAGAAGTGCTAGATTTTAGCTTTCACTGATCAAGCTTAGATCCAAATGCAGTTTGATTCATAACTTGTCTTCTGACTTTCAGACGACTTTGGTAGCGATGAAGATAATGATTTTGGAGAAGAGGAAGGAGAAGATGGAGGAAGTGACAACGATGACAAAAAGGCTAAAAAAGCAAAGAAAGGAAAGGTGGAGAAGCCTATGAAAAAGCCACTGAAGAGGAAACGAGGTGGAGGTGAGGAGAGAATTGATGAAAATGACACTTTCCCTTGGACTCATGAATAAAGCATGAAGCTGATGCTAAACCATCAACATAAAGTCTAGACTTATTTTCACTCTTGACTGCAAGTTAGAGAGCCAATGTTAAAGTGATGCTTTGCTCAAGAAATAGCAAGCTTATGATTTGTAAAAAAAAATACAAACAATTTTGATCTACAGGAAAACCACTTTTATAGTAAGCATTAAAGATAATGTCTCTTCTCTTGATTCTCCTTCAATAAATACATTTAGTTTAAATTAAACAGTTGTTTTAGTTTATCAGTCCTCAATAAAATATATATTATTCATCACCGATATCAAAACATTTACTTTAAAGTCTACTAAAACACATTATTTTGAAGGAACTTGAATTATGAACACCATACCTGTTCCTTTTGTGAAGCAAAGTTTCATTAACAAAGAAAGGTGAAAAAAGCTTGGATTATGTGGGTTTTTCTCTGCAGTATTAATATTTGTAAATCATGGTAAACAATGCCTGTTTTTAAAGCATAAACGTATGTGTTTGAATTTCTATCAGTGCATTTTGTGTTTGGGTTGGTCACATTAAGCAGTTGTTTTGTCTGAATTATCAGTAATGGCTGTTCCCACAAATATGTCCGTAATAGCTGTTTTGGAATTAAAGCATGATCATCATGTGCATTGTCTCCTGTGCAGATGACAGTGATGATGACAAGGAGATGAGCAGGAAGCCCAGGCAGGTGAGGCAGGCTGCGTCCAAGGCTGCTTCCAAACAGAGAGAAATTCTGATGGGGGATGGAGGAAGTGAGGATGAGGAAAAAGATGAGGAAGAACCACCCTACCAGGACCGTAAGTCTCATTAATTTAATGTTGCATTGTTTTTTTATTAATGCTATGTATAAATTTGATAAATCACATTGGTTTGTTTCGTAAAACGAGTTTCGTAAAACAAGTTTTGCATTTAAACTCCTTAATAATGTTATTTTTGTTTGTATTATTTCTTGTATTATTATCAAAATATCAATTCCCCTCCCAAGTAGTACGAAGAAATTGGAAACTACTGTGTCTTTTTGTTTAAGGATCAGCTCATGTTTATGTTGTTGACTGGATAAAAGGATCAGAGTTGTATATTTGAAAAGATTTGACCGATAAATGGTCCACAATGTAAATCGTGCTTTAATCTTTGAAAGTTGAATATAGATTATTGTTTTGGATTTCTGTTCGAGGCTCGCCTGTGACCTTTCTGGAAGGAGTTTGTTCTTCCTGTGCTTGCGTGGGTTTCCTCCGGATACTCCGGTGTCCCCGGCAGGTTAATTGTCCTGGGTGTACCCTGCCTCTCGCCTGATGTGCGCTGGAGATGGGCCTCGTGACCCAGAAAGGAAATAATACCATGGGCAAGACTGGAATCACCAAAAATGAGAGCGTTTTTTTTTTTGTCCTGTTTGAAAGAAAAAAAAAAAGGTACAAAGGCCCTGTACCTTTGTAGCTTCTCAACTACGTCCATGTCTCTGGCTGCTGGTTATCTCAGATGTGATTTTTTTTTTTTTTGTCTGAACTCATTTTACACTGCATGAATCTGAATTTCAAACAGCTCCAGATATTTAGAATCTTATATTTTTAACGACCAGATTGAGACTCTGATGCACGTCTTTTGTGGTTCACATTGGTGAGTGTTGTTTGCAGCACAAGCACTGATTTTCCCATGACTTGGCAGTTAGCTGTGATTTCTCAAACCGGTCAGTGGTTTGGGGCTAAAAATTTAAATTTGTCACAAGTGGAACCCATGTTTAAACCTGAAGAATAGTAGTTTGTATGCCAAAAAACTCCTGTGCTGATGGCCCACAGACCTTACAATAAATCGGACCGGTAGAATCTGACTACCTTCACACTTCTACTTCATTGAATTTTGGTCCGGACCAAGAGTTAACAACTCATAGATTTTCTGCTGATTTAGTCCTCATTCACACCACACTGATCGCTCAGATCCGGACTAGTTGAGAATACAACCATGTCACATCTTACGAGCCACATATGTACAGATTCCATTTTCACCTCTTTGAGCAGGTCTTGGACTGCTTTTTTTTGTCTACTTTTGGACCAATTTTTAGTTCAGTTAATGCTTTTTCGCTTGCTCAAATGAACCCAACTATTAGGGAAAGCAAACTAGTTTGATTGAAACAAACTAAACAAGTCACGTGTGAAAGCACCCTAAGCATTTTCCATCAAAGTTTGTCATGGCTTTTTTTTATTTACATCCACCTAGCAATTTATAGCAGTTGCGACCCTAGCCTTAAAGGTGGGTGGCTAGCTACTTTAATATATTTATGGGGAAACATTGCTTTATCAAATTGATTAATTCCTTGGATGATTTGGACTTGAGAAGATGTGGCCCTGTCATGAACTGACGACATTGCAAGGGAGTAGGGCTGGATATTGTGTCCAATTTGGCAATTTTAAGTGTTCGATATCAATTAGCTATAAATATTTCATTCACATAGGGTGCACACAGTTGTTTCTTTTAGGCGACTTTTATTTTAACTAAAGGTGAATATTCTTATCCTCTTATGGGAAGCATGTGCATTAAGAATCTTAAACTGAAGGTCAATTAAAATCAGAGAATTTATATTTTTTGCCCAGCCCTACAAGGGAGTACTTAACCCTTTGCCCAGTGTGAGATTGCTTCAGCCCTTGTTAACAAGAGTAGGGAACGATAAAAAAATAAATAAATAAATAAAAATGACATAACGCCATCTGTGTCAATTAGCTTACCACAATGTTGAAGCACATTTTTAAAAAAGGGGTTGGCACTGAACATTTAGGTTTTGATAACATAATGTTCAACACTTCTTAATTTTGCAGAAGAGTCGGGCAGCGATGATGACTTCATGGTCGATGATGATGATGACAGCGATTATGGCAGTTCCAAAAAGAAGGGCAAAAAAATTATGCCAAGGGGAGGTCGGAAATTGGAGAAGAAGGAGAAGAAATCCCCCAAACCCAGGCTAAAGGCAACTGGTAAATAACTCACTTTTTAACATTTTAGACAATTAATGCATTGACGGACTGATTTGAGTTGGAGTTACACATAGATGGCGACTAAAATAATAAAAAACAATTAATTTTACCACTTGCATTATGGGCCCGCCACAAAGCAGCGGCATTTAAAAAAATTAACTGTATAACTCGTCGAAATTATATCAGGTTGCTTTTTAATACTCACATCTTTAAAATGTACATTTGCTTCGTATTGAGTGATCAAAAAAGCTAATAGACCTGATCACGTCAACGCATCTTGTGGCCCGGTATCGCAGGTCAAAGTTTCTCCCAGCTGAACTTTCCATTGAAGCGCAATCTGGAATCACACAGTGCAGACACTAGCTTCCACTTTCGCATCACTGCATTCAATCCTATTCAAGTCTATGGAATTTTTTTCATACTGTGACCGTGGTTTGAGTCTAGGGCTGAATGATTTTGGAAAATAATCTAATTTTTTTTTTTTGTTAAGAGTGCGTTTTACAATGCAATGTTTTTTTTGAAGGCCTGCTTGTTACAATGAAATCCTCTGATGGAAAAATAAATAAATAAATAATATTTTAATTAAAAAGGTCATAATATTGATATTCTCATTTTCAGTCTAAACTCGCATAACTCTAATATATAACTACACATAAAAATAAGAAATTCGCAAACAAAAAATGTTAATTAAAAAAACTATATGAAAACTACAATTTGAAGTTAACATTTTAATAATTCCTAAATATATTTGTTAATGTATTGTCACAATTTGAGCTTCTGAGGGCTAGATCAAACATGGAACAATTAATTGATTAAATTTGTTATTTTTCATTAATAGATTTTATGTTGTTGTGGTTTTTTGTTTGTTTTTTTTGTGCAAAGATCCATATTCTGAAAGTTAACATTTTGACAATTTCCTCAAAACATGCTCAGGAGAAACTATTCACTTCATGTTGACAAGTCTCTTCCCACACAACATGACTGTATTCTACCAGAGGTGCATTTTTGACTGCCTCCACCGATCGCTGTGTGAATTCTTACTAAACAGATCGGATCATATTAACCTACTGCTGCGACGTTAGATGAAATACTTGCTTAAGCATGTTATTCGCAGATTTATGTTTATTAACATTTAAAAAGTGGGCAAACCATTGTTTGGACCAATGGAGAAGCTTTCGTTGGAGTTTGTTTGCTGAGAGGTTTGGATCATGTTTTAATAATTTTAATATTAGTTTGTGTAGCCAGTGAAAAGCGTTCAGTTTTCGGAACATTAAAATAGATGAAACTTTATTTCCAAAGAGTATAGCAGGGTATTTAGCAGGGTCAAGTATCTGTGGAGTTTTCTCATTTAATGTTTTGGCTCATTACATTAATAAACTGTTAGTGGTACTGTTCTGTACATTACTGTTAGGAAGTTTGTCAGAAAGCTTATAAGATTAAAGCTAATTTCTCGATCATGTTAGTTTAGTTTTGAGAGTTTCCCAAAGTAAAAAAAAAAGATGACCGCAAAATGGCCATATTGAAAGAAAGTACATTTGCATTTTTGTTTGTTAATAAATTCAATCCAACTACATCCAACCACTGTTTGGAGAACTTGTCCATTGAGTATTTTGTGAAGTAATGCTGCATTTTTAAATGATTAGACAATATAAATATGATTGGAGACAGTGATTGAGTGAATGACCTTTAAGTGTATTTGTCTTTTCTTCAGTGAACCCCAGTCCCGTGAAAGGTAAAGGCAAAGGTCGCTCAAGTGCAACTAAAGCATTGCAGAAATCCTCACCCAAAGATGAGGAGGAAGCAGATAGCCCTGCTGAAGATGAGGAAGAAGAGGAGGAGGAAGACGAAGTGGAGAAGAAGGAGTCACCTCCCTCCAAAAAACCCAAGGATAAAGCTGGTGAAGAGGATGAGGAAGAAGAGGAGGAGGAGGAAGAGGATGGCTCAGAAGAAGAGGCTCCATCTGGGGAAGACTAGCCACGCTATTAACCGCATCTCTTTCTTTTCTTTCCCTTTACACTTTTACCTTTTCTGCTTTTGTTTTGAGGGGTGGGGGAAGGGTGTTTTGCTTTTCAGATTTTGTTTAATGCGTGTCTGTCGTGACCTGGCTCAACGGTTTGAACTTTTTTTTTTCCATATCGCAAAGGACATTTACCCAGAAGTTGTGACCTAAATATCTATAAAATATTATTATTGATACGTGTTTATTTATGGGTATGTAATCTCCAGAGAAGTAGTTCTGACCAATAGCATCGCTGCTCGCCCAGGGTGATCACGACTGTGGATTTCCTCTAGAGAGAGTTTGTTTTAGCGACTCTTCCTTTAGTAAACTGTTTTAATTCACAAACCTGTTCTAATCGGGTGTTTTAAAAATCTTGTTTCAACAACAATTTGAGTTACTGTAGATAACTGTCTTGAGTTTTGTTCCTAAATTGGCAACTTTAAAAGATCTCGGATTGTTTTGGCTTTTTTTACCCCCCAAAAATTCTGAATTATTTCAAGAATTTTTGTCCCATTTTGTTAGATAACGCCATTGATGGAATGGTTTGCAGTCATTTTATTTGAGTTAATCACTACCATTTTATTTATTTAACTTTTTTTGGGCAATATTTCAGCATGTACACACACACACACTTCACTTCTGAATCTGCTGAAGTCAGAAACGCTTTCTGGAATTTAGCCATTTCTGTGTTTTTATGCAGGTTTCAAGTTGTATTGTTACTATTAAGTAAATCTCGGCAATGTATGTTAATCCAAGACACCGTTTTGGTTTTAAAACTACATGTTAAATTTGTCGTTATGAAGGTAATCTTAGTATTTGTTTTCTTGACTTATGGATCAAAATGGTTTTATGAATCTTTCCGTTTCCTGGGACATTTCGTATGGAGGCTGCCGTATAAACACTGCTTCTCTCAAAAGTGGCACATATACTGAATTCGCTCTTAAAGGGGCACCAAAATAACCCATTTATAATATACCCTTCTTCCTTTTGGATCCCCCCCCCCCCCATTTTAAATTTAACACAAATGCTGTAAACAGGCAGCCATTCAAATCTGTGAAATAATTTATTTTCCACTTTGTCTATTGCTATTGATAAAAAGGATTTCTTTTCAAAATGTCAAGAATTAAGGAATAAACAGAACAATAAGAGAATGTTTAATATTAGTCATTATCCCTTTAAAATGGTACTTGCACAGGAGTGGATCACAGGCATGTTGTACAAAACCTGCTTTACTAAATACTGTACGTCACGCAAAACGGTCCAGTGGCTCAGACTATTGTGAATTAATGCCTGTTTTGTCATGAAATGGCATTGCCAAAAGTTGAACATTGTCTTCAACTGAACAAAAATAGTTTTAAGAGTGGAATCTGGTTTTTTTTTTTTTCAGTCCTGTGTCAGATGTGTTTGTGATGTTGACACATGTTTGCACTGTGAGGATCAAGAACAATTGTATTATTCATACCCATGTGTTCGCTCATTTAGAATGTTTGTTTTTCTTTTGCTGCTTACTTTTAATTCCAGACACATTTGTGTGATCCCGTTATACATTTTTTTAGGGTTTTTGTGCATTCGTGGTTTGATCCTTTCTGCCAGGCTTCTCTGAATGTTTTCCTCTCGTGCAGTCAATGATTTGGATTCTAAACTAGCTGTCCAAAATTGTATGAATGATGTTTTTTTCCCCTTTGTGGTCAACTTGATTTCAGATGGGTTTATTTTTTTTTCTTCCTCAGATTTGTTTTGTATTGTTTGAGTTTTTTTAAGAAAAGAAATAAAATGTATCTTCATTTTAATGAGTTTGTACACTAATTTCAAATTAAGATATATTATACTTTAATGACATTTATTTTAGTAAACATTGGTTTATGTTGATCCAATAAAATCAAATTAATAAGTTATTCTAAATTAGCCAATTTTTGTAGTACATATGTGACCTAAAAGTGATAGTGCTAATTGATCACTACATTTAATATTGAAAATTTTTAAGTAAAGTTTCAATCCACATTAAATTCTCTGGGAGGACTGAATTTCTAATAATCAACACGTGGTGTCGGTGTTTAGTCGGCTGTACTGGCCAAGTCCTTGAACGAAATTGAAAATGGCCACAAAATTAATCGGCTAGTAGTGGCCAATACAGTAATGTATTCAAACATTTTTCGACTTGGTCAAGTGATTAATGAGACTTTTAGAAGCATCTCCAATTTCTGTTTCAATAGATTTCGTTCGTGTTCAAAAATTCGAATGAATCGCCATATGTGTCACGTATGTCACCTTTACGACATTTTGCAACGTTCCTTTCTTGTAAAGGGTTGTAGCGAAAATGAGACCTTGGGTGGAAAGAAAAACGAGATTGTTTTGCCTTTAATTACCCAAATACACAAAGTAAAAACATCTTTTAGCACTTGGAAATGGTGTGAAAATTATATTGTGGCAAATTCCCTTGTCAGTGATGAAGTCTGAAGACCATGTTTCTGAAGCTAGAAATAAATATGCTGAACTAAGGTTGACAAAACTCAACCTTTAAAGGAATACAATTTTTACATTTTAGACGAATTTGAAATGTAAAATATTATAAGAAGTAATACAAAAACAATTTCATTCATAAAAATGGTTTATGTTGATATTGTTACAATGAACAACCTTAATATGATTACTGTGTTGTGTGACTTCTACCAACAAGATATCAACTACTTTCTTTTTACAGCATTGCCGGAGATCATTATGAAACAGAAACCTGACGTTTCGTACTATTTATGATATAAAATGAATGTTGAAGATCAGCCCCATGCAGCGTCACGAGTATGTTCACACCCATTTCTTGTGGCGTTTCCAAGTGCTTCTCAAACTCCACCACAGTCAGTGTACAGTTTGAAAACACTCCCATTATGGATTCAATACAAGCTCTGGAGACTTCTGCTTACACCTTTTATCAATGGGCTTGAAATGTATGTATATATTCTGATGTTTTCACTTAACATTAAGGGCCAACAAAATAATTTATAATGTGAAACAAATATTGCTTTCGACCAAAAAAATCTAAACTTTTCGTTGTTTGTGAGATTATATTATATTATATTATATTATATTATATTATATTATATTATATTATATTATATTATATTATATTATATTATATTATATTATATTATATTATATTATATTATATTATATTATATTATATTATATTAAAAAACCTTTACAAATGTTTAGTATTGTCTACATTTTTACAACATATAATTTGGTCTTTATCAACTGTTTAATTTCAGGTTTATTTAATACAATTTAAGAAAGAGAAGAGGCTAAAGTTTCCTGTCAGGTAAGACTTTTCCTTTTTAACACCATTCATAACTGAGACAAACTGTGTTCGTGTGTTGCATTTAAAGTTGTATTTTTTCCCCAAAGCATGACCTCATAGTAAGCTTCACTTATCTTTACTTGTCTAAATTAACAAAGCTATATATGTTGTTATTTTTTTTTAATATTAACGAAATCAGTTTTAAAACAGCTTTAAAAAAAATTACTTGTCATTTGTACTACAAGATTGACCATACAATGCTCTATTCAGTTACTCGTTTTCCTCAGAATTAAATAATTAATTCATTCATTTTCCTGCATGATATTAAAAAACCTAATTAAACATATCTAATATGAACATTTTCTGATCCCTTAAATTTTTAATTATCAGAAGATTTTAAGCTTAAATTCGACTAAACTTAAGTCAACAATCATAAATGATACGTGGATGTTTTGTTGCCCAGGAAAATGTGAGCTTGCAACTACTATTTAGACAATAAAAATTCCAGTTTTTAAAGCTTTTCCAGTTCAAACTGATGTAATTAACAAAGTGGGAAACCACTTACAACCATTTAAAAATTCTTTATTTCCTCATTCTTTTAAACTGTCTTTTTTCATTAATAAGTGAAATATGAGCTTTGCAGTTTGCTTAAAAGGCTAAATATAAGCAACTCCTTTCTTTGTTATTTACGTCAATTTGAACTGGAAAAGCGACTCGAATTTCTACCTATGAAGAAATCCTCCATAAGTTTTATTACTTTGAAAAGAGTGAATCGCACAAAACTGAGCAACAAAGCAGACAAATCTCCAACTGAAACACACTCATATGCAAAACACCATAACCTATAATGAGGAAATAATTGCTAAGATTAACTTTTATTGTCTCAATAGTAGTTGCAATTTCACATTTTCCTTGGCAACAAAACATCCACATATCAGTCATAATTGTACTCACACATACAATGTGATCAGCACAAGCTCATTTGTTCCTTATAGTTATCAGAAAAGGTCCAAGATCAGCTGTTTGGGTATAAAGGAAATGCTCATTATTTTATTGTCCTGAACAAACACGGTGTGTTGACTAAATGGGTGTAATGTTCCCACACACATCCTGGTATCAACCTGACACGCAAACGACTGGATCCCTGATCTTTGTCTTTAGCTTACGGTGCTTATTTACTCACTGCACACTTGAGTAAAGCTGGGATATCCTTAAGAATAGGGAAATATTACAATACAATTCTTGAAACAATAATATGCTCTGTAAAAAAAAAAGTCATTTTTATCACAAAAACGGATGCAGTTTTCTAGAGCTTTACCATTTTCTTCAATTAATAACTGTCTAGGTAGCATTTATTTTGTTATAAAAAAAGTTTATATCTGTCAAATGTATGAAACTTCAGTCAATAAATATTGTACATATGTACATTTTATGTCCATAACTGGAATTTCCAACAAAATGATATGTTCCTTTACACAGTTTATCGTTATTTTTAATGATAATTAAAGTAATTATCATTACAATGCGTTTACTTAACCCTAATATGTTTTCAACTGTCAAAAACAGATTCCCACTGTAATTTTGACAATATTTTCTTGTTACTGTACAGTGTGTAGCCTTAAAAATCTGCTTCAATAGTCACATGAAAACTGTGTTTCTCTCAAGCACTTGCAGACCACACAGTTGGATAACTAACAATATAATAAGTATGCAAAACATAGACAGGGTTTAAAATAGTTTCAATTGCAGTGGTGCCTTTTACAGTAGACCATTCAAAATAATGTACTACTCAAAAGTAATTATTTGCTAAATTTACACAGTATATGTGCACAGGACAGAGAGAGAGATTTTGTCACATTGCCACAAATAACCTCCTTTCTATGAAAAATTAGGAGAATTAGTTATGATAATTTAAGATTTATCAAAAAAATTGGGCAAACTTTAAGCTACTCTTAGAAAATAACAAAACATTTTACAAAAAAAACTAGCATTCACTACAAATATTGATTTATTTAACCTTGCTGTTACCCTAAAATCTGCTAAAACATTTTCCCCTCTGTGGTCAATTTACAGCATTTAGAATATTAGTGTCCAGTAGTGTATGTCTCTGTTGACTACTTACAACACTTCGATATAAACCCCACAATCCCTGCCCTTTATACATACAGATTACCTATTGCATTCCCTTAGACATATTTGCATATCAGCATGAAATCTCACTGTTTCACCTAAAATTGGAAAAGTATACATATTTCTGTTATTTGATTAGTTTTGTACTTTTAATTGGTATATATATGAAAATAATCTCAATTTCTTTTTTTATCAAAGACTGGAACATCATTATTTATGGGGTCAATTTAACACCAAGAAAAAAACTATTTCAAACTCCTTTTTTTTGTAAATTTGTAAACTCCTGCTAAATGAGCAAACCAATGCAGAATGCCAACCAGTCACATCAAAGTTTTTTATTGCTGTCCTCCCCTCTAAGTCTTGTCATTTCAAGTATATCATTTACAGTTGATGGTCTAGTGAAAAGCTGAAGTGCTGATTTTATGTCTCGAACATGATCGAGAGCATCTGGTGGGGTCTGGAACCATTTTGATGACATTAGCAGCACTAAGTCTACCTTGTCATTCATGTGGGGAGTGGGAACATAGTAAGCATAGTAAGTTTCCATTTTCGGAAGGTAGAAAAAAGGTTGAGAGACAAAGCTAGGAGGTCACTATCAGGATCCTCCTCAAGATTATCTTCTATCTCAGACACATTCTCATCTATGTCACTTTCACTGTCAAAAACCTGTGACAAAATATTCTGTGCAAGCTTTTATAGTTTTGTACCTCCCACGTAAACCATGTGAGTTCCATTTTTCCATCCAACAAAAAACATTTGAAATATCAAAGTTCTCGCAAGAATTAGGATCCCCCCTTCTCCCATGTCATGTGAACTGTCAGTGGTACAGGTAATAGTACAGGTATGATTGTTTATTTTTTATTATACCTAACATAAAAAAATATAATGCATATTATAAAATATTAGCATGTTATAATACCCTCAGTATCACCAAAAACAAATATGTGTACATTTATTATATTTCTTATGTTTTTTACAGCTAAAAAGTGACCCCAAGGAAAACCAATGTAACCAAATGTGTACAGGGCATTAAAAAAATAATATCATGTTAATTTTATGTAAAATGGAGAAAGCTTTACTCAGATGCTTTTGAGCAATATCAGTTTCCTGGGAATTGAACACAGACAATTTGCATTGTCACTGGAAGTTCATACAACAATATAAACATGTAAAATGGCTTCATTTTTTTTAGAGTTTAAAGCAAGACAGCAAACATAGCTAAAAAGAGAGCGGGAGAGAGTGGGACTGGCGATGCATGGCAGGACCTCGCAGCTCTTCTTGATAAACACATTGACATGTGGTCTGGAGGTCTGTTTGGCAGCCGGGACCATCTTCATCCCTCCGATGCTTTTAGAAGCAGGGGTGGAGGAGCGTTTCATGACCATGGTTTTGGGTAAGTGGAGATTTCTAAAATGTATATAATATAGCTACACTTTAAACAAGTTGTCATATATGGTTTGAAATTTTCTGTATTTTTCTATAAAAAACAACAAAAAAACATCTTTTCCATTTATAATTTTACAAAGTACAAACTAACACGCAAAAGAGGTACATTGATACAGTCACAAAAGGACTGCCAATGGATCTGTTTTGAGATGTGTTTGACTAGCTTTCGTTTATTTGTATAATGTGAACGTTCTTTTGTTTTCATAGAATCAGTAAAGTTCAGCAGGTTTTCTCTATTGTTTAGTAATGCTTTGGAACTTCTGCTCATTAGGTGTTTTTTAAGTGAAGGTATGGGCATTTTTTTCTGCTGTAGATTAGTTTAAAGGTGCAGTCGATATGAGATCACATCCTAGAAAATTTTGACATAACAATCTCTATACAAAATATGTACTTGATGTCGCTTACTTTACTTTGTCTCCTTAAGCTCAAGGTGCTTACATTTTTCTGACATTACTCAACAAGGTGTGTACGTTTACATAATATTATCAGTTCTTGTCTGTTTCAATTATTTCTCCTGAAAAATATAGTGTGTCTGGTGTTGGAAAAAACACAACATGACACAATCGATTTCTCAACTTATGACTCCAATCAACTGGATGCATAAATAAAGAATTCATTTAAGACATTCCCAAAATCAAACAGTAGTTTGACTCAATTTCAACACAATTTTTTTAAGAGTTAAATTAAAGGATTAAAAAAATTAAAATGGTAATAAAAACAGATTGACTCGTTAACCTTTTTATCAGAAACATTCATTCATTCATTCATTCATTTTCATTCCCGCTTATTCCCTTTCAGGGGTCACGGGGGTCTGCCGGTGCCTATCTCCGGCGCACATTGGGCGAGAGGCAGGGGTACACCCTGGACAGTTCGCCAGTCCATCACAGGGC
>SRMA01024367.1:0-61050 GCA_007224835.1 Danionella cerebrum
AATTCTAATACTGTAATACTACTGTTGGCAAGCTTTTAAAACCACAAGGGGTCAAATAATTGTTTTTTGACGTGTTCTAGAGAATGTGCAGTAAAGCATTATTTTGGTCCACAGGGATCCTCAAATCAGTAGCCAGACAGATCGTATCCCCACTGGGGGGACTGAGCTCTAACTTTGTAATATATTTGTCTGACAACTTTGGTATTTGTCTTGAAATCTTTGACAAGCACTAACACCGGGGCTGGAAATTCCTTAGTGTTCTGGTAAGTTTTCATTTGAGAAGCTGCTCAAAAGTGAAAGGGTATAATTATAGGCATGTTTGGTAGAGGCTTTAATTCTTGTCTTGAGACAGCCTCCCCCTATACAGAGTTATAAATGTCAGTCCGTACGAGGTGATTACATGACCCCTCATGGCCAAGCAGATTGTTCTGAGTCTGTATGTATGTGATATTATTGGCCAAAACATATTCGAATGCACTTTCATAATTTCTAGAGCAGGTCATTATAGTGGTTGGGGAAGCTGACCGCTTCGCTCTTAGTTTGGGTTTCAGAGATTGACTGTCCTCAACTCTTCTCGGCCGTTGCGGCCCAAACTGTGAGCATGTGTTTTGCCAGTCTGGCTCAAACCCAAACCCCAAGTCTATCCAGCTTCTGGCAGTGTGTACAGATTAAGACTGTAATTATAGATCAGGGTTTGGACTGGGCTTTGTTTGAGAAAATGAAGAGGGGCCGCTGGGGTGGATGATGTCACCACTGGTTTTAAGGCACACATTCTGGGATCACAGTGCTGGTGTTATTTGAGACACTGAGGTAGATGAGAGAGAAGGACACACAGAAATTTAGAACAGTATATGTTCAATAAATAAAAAGGACGATCACTGGATTCTTCTGGGTTCTTTGTGTGTTTGTCAATGTCTGCCCAGGAACATTTCATAACCAACACATGACCTCTTCAATCTAGCTCATAAAGGAAAATTCAGCTAAACCATTTAAGACCAACAACCATGCATCATAATAAACCGAGAGGTGCATCTCAAAAGACAGTTTAAACAGTCACACAGATTGCAGCACATTTCTATACTCAGTAGCGTACAAATACTTCATGCCAAAGTTAGAAGAACCGAAGGGAGACAACATTTTTACAACCATTGCAGGGAGAGTTTACGAGACATTGTTAAAAAATGTGGCCATGCAGAGAATTTACACAGCAGCACCATTTTATTTGTTATGCTTTCTACCAGCAACATTTGCATGAATTGGGCCTAAATGAGCAGGTTGTTAAAATATCACAGGATACGTGTGCTTTTGGATGTCAGGAGAAGAAAGTCTAACAAGTCTATGAAGACAGTTGGCCTGTCCGGTACTGAAATCTGAGCTTCGATTAAAGAATAACACATGTTCCAATCTGCTGAAATACAACATAAGCAATACACGGTGAAGTGGAGTGTGTTAGAAGATAAACTGAATGTCCAGAAAGTAACAACCATAAACCAATCTACATAGAGATCATGAATTCACCAATAGGTTTCTGAATATGTTTTGAAGCTAAATGTGGATTATTTCCCTCTAGATAGTTTCAAATAGCAGGAAATATGTGGAGTATATAGTGTTATTGAATATTAGTTCATAACCAGTTAAACAGTCTCTAAAAACAAGTTTTAAGAAAGTTTAAAAGAAAACGCTGCTTTATTTAGCTTTAAACATTGGAGATGCTATCAGCTAAACACAATGCTGCATTGAGGAAAGAGAAAGACAAATGAGCTCGGTGAAGGGAGAAAAGACGAGTTCAAAGCAGGAAAGAGACCAAATGTCTCTCACCAACTTCATTTAAAGAGCCTGTAAATCCCTTTGTGATGTAACTTTCTGTTCCAGCTCAGAAAATTAACCAGACAATAGATTATAACATATGTTTTATATTACAATTGTGAAACCAAAACCTGACACTGTTATCTAGTCACATGATCAATAGCTGTAGGTCAGCTGGCAACCAGCCTCCATGGGCCAGACGACGCATTGCCATTTCTACCAATTCCACATTGGCTTCATGAGAAAAGTTTGATACATTTAGCAGACACTTTCAACAAAAGTGACTTACGTATCAGGTGAAAAACACGAAAAGCAATTTGTAACAATTAGTTAAACATAAGAAGTGCTTAAAGAAAACGGTTCACCAATTTCAGGAAGCAATTACGTGCTTTTGGGGAAGATCTGCATGCAAATGCACTTGAAAAGTAAGAATTTTAAGGCATCTACACACCAATCCGAATTGAGATTCACACAAAATCTTTGAATGGCTTGAGAAAATCTTTTTTAAAATCTTTATTGTCTATGTGTGTGTTAACACCTTCTTCCACTACTTCGAGAAACGTAAAGACTTCTTGAAAATCCACATTTTGGCTAAAACAAAAAGAGTTCTGTACTTTCCACTCACGCATTCAGAATGGATTGTTGTATCACTTTGAGTGAGAGATTGTTATTACAAAAAAAACCATGTATTCAGGTATTCAATAGTCTTGTATAAACACAAATTATCACCAGATTGTGTATGTATACATTTTAATCTCTATTGGATTGTTGTGTAATTGTATTGCAGGATAAGGAGTGATGCAGAAAAATTGCTCCTCGGACTGTTACAAGCTTTGAAATACCACATCACATCCAATAGGATGTTTTCAATTTCACAGCCTGGTGCTATTTTAGGAACTCTCTAACCAGCCTCTGCAAGAGCCAACACAGGAACAGTGTGCTAAATCGAATTAAGCAGACTCAAGAAAGACCAAGAAAATATAACAAGGAATCAAAATACTGAAAAACAAACACACTGGATCTGGATTTGGCTATATCCAGCATGTTAACTTCAGTTTTTCCATGCTATGGTTAATGGCCCCAAAGACCACATCTGTAGCAGACTCTCTGAGGGAGAGTTGAAATGTACAGAGACTTTTACTTTCCATCTGGTTCTTTCAATCATTTTATCGTCTTAAAACTCCAGTTCAGTGCTCTTTGAGGAGTGATCCATAGCTTAAAAATTAAAATAAGGCCTTGAATTGGTCCAGGACAATTCATGTATGAGGAATTTTCCCAAAAAATGTCATATTTTAGAGAGGTGGAAGAAAATGACACAGCTCTAAAAATAAAAAGGCCTTGAAAAAATTATTATTGTTGTCATTTCAGAAAGTGAAAGACAAATTTTATGTAGTTTTATTACACATTGCAAAAATTTGCTAGTCCTTTAGTTTCAGATGAAATGTAATTTAGCATTTAATTTTGTTTGGAGTGTGGAGGAAGAGTCTTTTGTAACGTTTTCATTATTTACAAGCCTCCTATTGGATAATTACTGCATGGGCAATTATCTTTCTGCTGGCAAAGATTTATTATCCCCAACTGGTGCAATAAGTTTTGACAACCATATCAAGAGATATTTTTCTGTTTAAAAATGTTCAAATCATTGGCATGCATTGGTTCTGCTACCAGATTGCAGAAACTGCCAAAGGTGGTTTAGGTGGTTCAAACTCTTTATTAAAAACTGGAAGGACAGTGGAGACCCATAGTGGACCAATGTGGTGAGAAAAAAAATCCTGAATGATCGTGATCTGCAATCACTTAAAAGTTTTGTAATGAACTTGGGGATATGTTTAAAAGTGAAAGTAAGAGCATTTCCACAAGGTCGATGCGAATGGAACTCAAAGGACTGGTGCTGATCAGCTGTGTACCCTTAAGAAAACCACTAATCAGTGAGGTCAACTTGAAAAAGCATAAAAATTGGATTCTGGAGCAGTGGAAGAACGTCATGTGGTCTGACAAGTCCAGATTTACCCTGTTCCAGAGTTATGGGCGCATCCTAGTAAGAAGAGAAGAAGATGAAGTAATGAATTTGCATAAAAAAATTACATCAGTAGACATCTGAATATGCTGAATGACCAGGTTAATCATTCATTCATTTTCCAACCCGCTTATTCCCTTTTTGGGTTACGGGGGTCTGCCAGTGACAATATGCAGCGCACATTGGGCGAGAGGCGGGGGTACACCCTGGACAGGTCACCAGTACATCACAGGTTATTCCATAAATTGATTTTTTTCTTCCCTAATGACACGGGCATATTCCAAGATGACACTGGCTCAAATTGTAAAGAGGGGTTCATGGAGCATGAGACATTATTTTCACACATGGATTGGCCAACACAGGGTCCAGACCTTAACCCCATTGAGAATCTTTAAGATGTTCTGGAGATGGTGGTCAGACTCTACCATCATCAATGAGTGCCATAGTCAAAAGTAATGGCTCTCCAACTAAGTATTAGAAGGACCTTTTCTGATGGCCTTTTTAACCAGGCCTTATCTGCTGGGGTTGGTCCACAGAGTTTTCTAAAGTTAACAGTCATTAATGGACGTTATAGGGCACTTTGATTATTTGATTTAACTCTAAGGAGATGCTGATTTCATTTTCCAGCATACTCCCCAAGACTGACAAAATCTCATTTCAGGGTTTGAAAAATATCTCACTCATCTCTCTTTTTTATTGTTAGCTGAAATACTGGCTTTGTTTGTGCACCAGCTGTCTCTAACATTTTGCCCTTTGACCTTTCAATCTGTGTTTGACCTTTCAAACTCAATCTGCCCAAACTTACACATAATCATCCGTTCTTCCGATGTATACCTACTGCAGTATGACCATATAACTGCTCTGCTTTAGTATAGAATATCAGGTTAGATTCAGAGATAAATTTCTGCCAAGAAAATCCAAAACGCTATTATTATTTCATTAATGCCACAGAGAATCACAGTTTCATGTATTGTTTCCAAATGAAGAATCCACCATCAACTCATTGATCAGCCACATTTTCAATGATGAATCAATGCGGTCACAAGTGAATGGTTGTAGAGAAATAAAAACACTTCAAAACTGAAATGGCCACAGGTCCCTAAATGGGCATGGTTTGGCCTTTTTGTTTGTTTTGCTTTTGCAGACGTAGACATTGAGAGGATTAAGAGATTTAGAAGGAGATTATTCCCATGCTCATCAACCTGCTCCATCAAACAAGCAAATCAATGGTTTGTAAACAGGATCTCTACAACTACTCCTGCCAAAAACTTTACGACACCCCTTGGGGAAGAGCAAAACAGAAAATGCCACATTACGCCAAATGCTTTGATTAGTCAGTTTTGTTCGCTTCATTTCTGAGGGACATATGGTCATCCAAGTTCTCACTAAATTAAGCCTATTGTATGTGTAATCTAAATAATAGTAATTAAAAGATCCCAACCGCAAGGTGACAAGCCAAAAGGACACTTTGACCAACATGGGTGGGTCATTAAATCGTAGAGTACAGTCCCAATTAACCTCGAGTTTAGTTAGACACCCAAACAGTACCATAAATCATTCTGATTAAGAGAGCGGGAACAACAGATGATGTCATGAATGTGGAAAGCTATACTAGCACACACGCATACACACACCCTTCCCCTTGACATCCCTCCCCACCCACACACTCGCCCTGCCACGCGAAGAGGAGCGTGTGTATTTGTATGTGTAAGCCTAAAATAGAGGGAGGGAGGTGCCTCGTAATGGAACAGCACGGCCGACAACGCCAAGCTCAAATGCACAGGCGGCTGCTTGCCTTTTGTAATGTATATGAACTTGTGTCGGTGGTTCACCTGATAGGCTATTGTTCTACGGAACCCGGCACCCTCCTCCCTCTCTCAAACCCTTCTTCCTTTGGAGCAGGTCGGCTGCATTGTGTGCAGAGGGGCCTGCAGTGCTGGGCCGTTGTCTGTTATGGTTGAAGGAGGGGGGGCGTGGGGGCTTGGGAGGGTTGAGACGCTGACCCTGAAGAGTGGGGGTGACCTAAGCAGATGGTGGGGCAGGCTGTCCACTCAGCCAGAATTAATAACGTGTGCCATGTCACATTGTCTGAGAAAACGTTCCCCCTCTCCCTTCACCTTTTGTCATGTTCTTGCCCCTCTGTCTCTCTCAGTCTCAATGTACGTCAATGCCTCAAACTAAACTGTACATGTAGAGTGACAAAGCAGTAAAACACATCTTGAAAAATGTGGTAAAAGTCGCAAATGGTTCGCTTGTAGAGTGGACAGTAGTCATTGTTCTGTTTTGACTACAATACATCACCTAAATCATTGACTAATCTGCAGAGTAAAATCCTAAGAGTTAAATTAACTCTACTCAGAGTGTATTTGGTCCCACTCTATATAGAGTTAAACCAACTCTGAAGGAGAGTTATTTAAATAAGTCTATTTGAACTAAACAGTCTATTTTTGTCTGTTTTTACTCTTTCTGGAGTGGACTTGGTCCCTCTCTGAATAGTTAATATTTAATTTGCATTTTCCATGCAGATTTGGAAAAACATGAAGAAAATAGATTATTAAATTACTCTTTCTCAGAGTCGGTTTAACCCTATATAGAGTGGGACCAAATATACTCCGAGTAGAGTTAATTTAACTCTTAGGATTTTACTGTGTGCCTTTACAATAGAGATGGGGGATTTTGAAATCAACTCACACTTTTGGGAAGGCAGTTTGATCATTTTAGTAGTGTTTTATGCGTTGATTTTTCTAGAATCGCATTTGTGAGTTCACAAACTGATATTGAATGAAAGGCTTTTGAAATGTTTGTGATAATTAATCTTAAAGTTTTCATATTTCGGGGCAAAATCTATTGTTATGCTTTCACTAGAACTAAAAATCTCTGCACACCTATCCAAATTAGTGATCCAAAGTTTCAGACCAACAGAGATTCTTTTCTTCTTTTCCTTTTCCAGCGAATCATCCTTTTCCACCTAACTCTGTCCTCAGTATCCTCTACTCTTGCACTAACTAACTTCATGTCCTCTTTCAGTACATCCATATTTCTCGTCTTTGGCCGTCCTCTTGACCTCTTGCCTGGCATCTCCATCTCCAACATCCTTCTACCAATATAACCACTATTCCTCCTCTGCACATGTCCAAACCATCTCAATCTGGCCTCTCTGACTGTGTCTCCAAAACAACCAACCTGAGCTGTCCCTCTGATGTGCTCGTTCCTAATCTTGTCCATCTTCGTCACTCCTAAACTGAACCTCAACATCCTCATCTCTGCTACTTCCATCTCTGCCTCTTGTCTCTTCCTCACTGCCACAGTCTCTAACCCATACATCATAGCTGCTCTCACTACTGTTCTGTTCACCTTTCCTTTGATTCTTGCTGACACTCTTCTGTCACACAACACCCCTGACACTTTTCTCCACCCACTCCAACCTGCCTGCACTCGTCTCTTCACCTCTTTTCCACACTCCCCGTCACACTGGACTGTTGACCTCAAATACCTAAACTCCTGCACCTTCTTGACCTCAGCCCCCTGTAACCTCACTGTTCTATTTCCCTCCCTCTCGTTCAAACACATGTATTCTGTCTTGCTGCGACTGACTTTCATTCCTCTTCTTTCTAGAGCTGACCTCCAACTTTCCAGGTTTTCCTCCACCTGCTCTCTGCTCTCACTACAGATCACAATGTCATCTGCAAACATCATTGTCCATGGAGATTCCTGTCTGACCTCATCTGTCAACCTGTCCATCACCATAGCAAATAAGAAGGGACTCAAATCTGATCCTAAGGCCAATACACATTGACCCAAGTTTCGTGCAACAGCCGTCTCAATTGAAAACCATAGGTGCCAATAGGACATCACACATTAGGCCGAATTAGAGGAGAAGGAGTTTTTTTTTGCAAGGAGAACGACCAATGAAAGCTGGCTTCATTCGATGATGTGAGTAGGACGTTCATACAGCTAGTTGATGCTCATCTCACATTTTCATAGCGACTTCGCAGAGGAGACAGGGAATAAGAAGACCAGGATGAAGAAGACGCTAAAAAAGAAGAAATCTAAGATCACATGCCGAGCGGTATCTTAATGTTGGTGCCTGATCACTGTTTGACAACCTCCATAAAAATAACAAAAACGTGGTGGTATAAGAGGATTTGTGGTGCGCTATTGCGTTGGATTTGGGAGTCGATGGTAAATGCCATCTTCAGAGTCATTGCACCAACATTTCCTGGACCCGAAGAACAGCACCATGCTGAGAAGCCATCTAAAGATTCAGATAGGTATGTAGAGGCCTTAAACCTACCAGCCTTAAGAGAACAAACCTAAACCCCTCCAACTAACTTCACAGTTAGCACACTACTAACAAGCTCTCTACACGCTAATCTTGAGCTTATCTGAAAACTCCATGATGTCTGAAGGTCTGTAGCTATTGAGTGCAAAAAGCTAACTATCAGCTTCAGCATCCTCTGATCCACTTTTTGGTATTTAGTAGTTTTTGTTACCAATGACTTCCATTTTTATATTCTACCACTGACAGGTAACTTATTAGGAATATTTCTGAGAGTGCCCATGGAATTGAAATTGGAATATTTTCTACAACTGTCACTTACAGACACTTAAAATATATTAGTGACTTCAGGTTTTGGCCAATCAAAGAATGGTGTTTAAATCTTGGTAAATCTGACATTGGCAGGTCTGTTCTTGTTTTAATTCATTGAGATTCACATATTATTCATTGTAAACCTTTAAAAAATGAGTTTTCTGTTTATTTTACTCTTTTTCTCTGGTCTCTAAGGAAAGCCCACTGCATAGGAGACCTTCCATAGGGGCTCTGCGATCTGAAGTTTTTTTTCAGTGTATTCTGTGTATATGTATGAACTTAAGGGAGAATGAAGAATAAACATGTTGTGTGGAAGATAAAAAATGTAGCAGAATGGAGCTGGTTCTGCAACTGAGGTGTTCTGTGTGTTTCAAGGAGAACGATGTAGGTCAAGGTTTAACAAATCTATTATCTACCCCTCCTCCATACAAGATTAATTTCTTCTGCCGTCAGAGATTTCACTCTCTTTAAAATCCCCTTCAAAATAATGGAAACTGAGGGGATTGAATGAGGTGTTACTTTGAACTGTAAAAAAATAAATGGTTTTACTTGATATCAATTTTAATGAACTGTTTAGAATGATTAAAAATGTCTCATGATTGTACATGGTTTGATTCTGTGCTGAACCTCTTAGGATCATGACTGTTTCTTCACATTTATCATTGTTGAAACAAAGGTAATACTGTTTTTTAAAATGTTTATAACTTTTAGCTTTCAACGGTAACGAACAGAAAATCAAATGTGGCTAGCTCTGTTTATTTGAGCATACATTTAATTTATGACCCATGTCAATATTTTTGTTCACATCAGGGTCTTTACATAAACTTTTTATTCAGAAAAATGAAAGCTCTCAAGTAACTTTTCATCAATTTTTCATAACTAATGAAAACTTTTGACTAGTTTTTTACTAAATGTGACCGGGTTAACTACAGATCTGTTCATAAACAAATGACATTTTTGGATTTCTTGGCCATTTTTCAGAAAATAGGAAAAAGCGTTTGTTTTCACTCATAGTTGGGTGACAACATTTATTGTCAAACAACTGTGTTTACTCTTTTTAAATCATAATGACATCAGAAACTTGTATTCAGTGATTTGCTGACATTTCTAAATTATGAATAATGGGGAAAGTAAAAGAGTTGCCAAGGGATCTATGGGAAAAGGTAGTTGAAGTGTACAAGATATCCAAGGAACTGGGAACTCTGTTCAAACTCTGATTAAGAACCTGGAAAGTGAGGGATTCTGTTGAAATCTTATTTAGAAAATAAACCCCACAAATAACTTCAGCTGAAATACAGGGCTCTGTGAATGTGACATGACTTGTGTGACACAAGAAAGAGACATTTGGAGGAAAATGTGGTGTATGGTTTAGTTGCCAGAAGAAAGCCATTACTATGCAAACGCCACAAAGTAGCCTGCTTACAATATGCCAAGAGACAAGCTTACAAACTCCTGGAACAAAGTTATTTGGAGCGTTGAGACCAAAACTTTTTCCCATAACCAGAAAGGCTAATTTTGGAGACGGGACACCGATGTTTTGGGGATGTGTGAGCTCAAAAGTCACAGGAAACTTGGTCAAAAAGTAATTGCAAGATGAATGCAGCACGTTATCAAGGGATACTGGGAGAAAATGTGTTCTCATCACCCTGGAAGCTGCTCATGGGAAGTTACTGGACATTCCAACACGACAACCATCCAAAAAGGTCAAGTCCACTTGTCATTGGTTACAAGTGAAGGTTCTGGATTAGCCATCTCAGTCTCAATATCATTGAAACTACAACTACTCTGGCATTGAGACTACAACTACTCTGGGGAGAACTCAAACATGTTCATGCAAGAATTTACAAGAGTTGGAGGCTCTTTGCCAAGAAGAATGGGCAGCTTTACTAACAGATAAATAACAAACCTCATCGAGAGACTTAATGGCTGTCATTGTTTGCTAAAGGAGTAAATACAAAATTTTGAGAGGAGCTGGGGTTTGATCAGGGTCATTATGAAAGTATCTGTATTCTTTACGATCGCAAAAGAGTAAACACAGTTGTTTGACAGTAAATGACTTCCGCCAACCACTAACTATGAATGGGGAAAAAACCCAAAAAACGTTTCTGTAGAATCATTCATATTTTCTGAAATCAAAACTTTTCAGGGTATGTAAACTTAAGAGTGCAACTGTAAGTACTGGCAGATCATCTCAAACCATTTCGCTGGTGGTCTCCTTGCCCTGTTCCTGTACACCTGGAATCCTGTGCCTCTTTTGCTCACCTAGGAAAGTGCTCCTGTCCAATCTGTTTAATCTTCTGTGTAAATAAACTACAGGTTCAATTGCTCACTGTTTTAATTGTGAAATACATGTTTTAATGTTGACATTTGCATAATTTTAATAACATTTGGAATTATGATTATACTCTCGGAGAGTGTGTAAAGCTGTCACAGCTTCAGATGATTCTGCCCTTCCGGCTTAATTAAGCTGGTGACAAGAGGCCTGTACGAGCCTGTTTTAATTATCAAAAACAGGTTCCAGCATGCAATGCACATTTTTATGTTCATAGTTAACCGGAATGCTTTGCTTCTTCTATGCTGAGCCAAGTGAGATTTGAGGCAGCTTTGCAGGCTCAAACAATACTCAAACTCCATGCTATTCTGATACAATAAATCAATCAACACTTTAGCTTGCATTTCTCGTCTTGCAGAAACCGATTTCAGCTGCACTGACCACAACACTGCGTATCTATCCCAGATTCCAACCACATCCCGAGGACAAACACAATTCCGTTCATGGCAGTTTTCAGATATAAGAGATTGAAATCATAAATGTTATCCAGTGTGTGTACTTTCAAGTGCACAGTGTTACCCAGACTGAACATCATCCACCTCATGTTTGCATTCAGTTTCTCCACGACCCTTAAATCAATGAATCTCAAACGTATCGCTAAACGTATCACTGGAACCTAAATAAAAGTCAAAAACAACTAACTTCCATCAAGAAGTCTTCACGAATGTTTATCTTGGATCTTCTACAGTGTCAAAGAGTGCTGTTAAAGCACAACACACTTCAGCGGATTTCATCTCATCAGGCTTCATGCATTGCCTCATGGTCAGGATAACATGACTATGGGGACCTTTTAAAAAAAGCTTCTGGTATACCTATTTAACAACATTTTCAGACCCTTTAGCATTAGAATATTTACCGTGTGATCTAATATGGCCAGTTTTCATGTCAATTACCAGCTCTTAGATGTGGTACTGTCTCACTGTTACAACAATTCTACCATTTTAAGAATATCAAACCTGAACTACTGTTAAGATATTTAAAAATTCATGTTGAAGCTATTGAAGGCTACATCACCAGTATAGAAAGTAATGTTGAATATATTGCATTATTGGTCAGATAATGACTCTGGTTATAAGCTATTCTCACAGCATCAAAGTGGGAACTATCACAGCTGTAAAACTCGACTTTCTTTAGACTATGTCTGGATTTCTTCACACTGGAACAAAAGTGGCGGCTACGTGAAACAAATGAAATGTAAACAAAACAAAACTCTGCCCCACCTCAACAGGAGTATACAGATAAAAGGATTCTTGCTCAGGGTTTCATGACAAAAAAGATCAACAGCTACTTTAGCTGTAGCAGATTTACTTAGTCAAAAAAACAAATTTCAGGTTTCGAAGTTGGAAGTTAGGTCAGGTGGTTGACCTAAGGAGCAATTTGTAAGTTTGTGTCCAAATGCGAACTGCAATCACACACATGCAAACACACAAAAATAAATACTGAAATAAATATGCAATACCAAAAATATAACAGGGATCACGTTTTTCGCAGAATACATTAGCTGTGTCTCAATTCAGGTTCTAGAATCCTTTAGAGGACGCAGCCTACCCAACCTCCAGAGGCTACAGCTTGGGAGTATCCTCCAAAGTCTGCATCAGCCATCAGTAAACGGAATGGTCTAGCCACATTCTGACCACTCAGTTAGTAAAAGATACCTTTTCACAAATAAGTTCTTGAAATATAAGACCATGCATAAATGAAAATTGATTTTCAAAATAGAAAGCATCATTGTACTATATTCCCTTCTCTTTGGTTTTTAGAAATGAAACTCAGAATAGACACGTAGATAGAAATTTGGGAGTATTGTTATGGTTTATTAAATATTAATTAATTTTACATTTTTCAGCAAGCCTGAATATGCGTTTACAGTGTCCCTTGTGTCCCTTTCAGATCTTTTCCATCTAATTACTCCAATAGTTCATGCATATTTTTTTAAAACTTTGAATTAGAATCCGTTCAATGAATTTCATTTGTCTGTCTATGAAAACCAGCGACACTTTTGCTAATCAAACTGTTCTATTGTCAGTTTAAGTGCAGTATGGAAGTGTGTGCGCCCTAGGTGAACACACTCACACAGCTGACTGATGAACCAGAGGTCAGTCACGTCATGCATAATGTCAGCGATGTCTTGTGATGCCCATTGGCATTCATTATAAGATATGGAAAAATGATCTGATCCCCACACACCCTTATTCAAGAAAAGTTATGATTTTCATCGCGTCATGTATGCGCATGTGCATGCGTCTGTGTGTTTGTGTGCTGCTCAGCTGTTGCATCTGGCCCGAGGAGGTCTGAGAAGCACATTGAAAGAAACTCAATTACCTTTGAGAGGGAGGCTACTAAAACTACAACTAAACAACTAAATGAATCATTTAAAAGGAGAAAATGTAAAATGGAGAACCATGTGATTCCGAAAGCCGGTAAGAAAATGTCTACCTCAAAACAACCGATGATATGGGTTTTTATGTTAATTTACACAATAATAAATAATCTTTTAAGCAACCAGCAGCCATCAAAGGTGCTCAAGCACCATTGCATCTCTGTGGCCACTTTGCTGCTGTGTATTACAGTCAATGGACTATGTACTATAGTCAGTCGTTATATAGGAGATCTATTTAAATGGGAATTGGTAAAATTACAGAAAAATACAGGCAAATTAACGACAAAAACCACATCATAAAGTCTCACAAACCACATCATAATGTCTCATGGCCACCAGGAGGATCTATGACTGTAGATATAACAATATATACAATATTTGTGTCACATATGCCAAAATTGATCCCGACTTAACGTGACGCCATAATGAAAAATCATGTATTTTAAGCCAAATGTTGGTTGGTGAAACGCTTTGAAAAGAATAAAACAGCTACCAACTTCCAAAACACAACTTGAGCTAGTCAAGCTGTACTTTCCAATCTACACATTGGTAAGGCTCAACTTCAGTTGGACGTTTTCACTCCATCCAGTGACTGCTCAGAGGCCTGTTAATTAACTAAGTGAGTTTTTTACATCTAAAAAATCGTGGACTTAATCCTCACTCTATACTGGTATGCGGTTGATGGGTATCCTCTACTCGGTGGCTGGTGAGTGACTTGCCTTTGGAGACCAGTCTTTCTCTTGGCTAAATGCATAGGCAGTCATCAAGGGTGGATTTATGGGCATCACACTTGTGGTTTAGTGGTGATAGCTTGAATTGGCGGCACATGCTGTCTGCTTCATTGAGCTCCTGAGATGGGTCTCTTTCATTGAGAATAATTATCCGGGACCTGCAGTTCAGACCATAGAACAACATCGGAGAGCAAAAGAAAAAGAGATCATAAAGTTTAAAAATGAGTTGTCGGTCTCTTAGACCAATTAACCAATACCACACTAAGTGAGACACTATTCAAAATATATTGTTGTGATATGTAAACTCATTAAAATGATTTCAAGAAAACCAATAAAATATAGCGCTTACTCAACCGAAGTCTATAACAAACCCTTAGGCAGGCTGGACATCCATTGTATGCACAGATAGGAAAGAATTATGAGGGGTCCCAAAGGAAACATTAAATCATGTATGTGTATCTGTATAATGTTATTAGTTTCAAAAGAATCTGTATACATTTGTAAAGGGACCTGAAATTCTTGCACTATTAGGAGGCTACTTTCTCAGGTCTTCCGAAATATTTAAAGGAAAAAAATGGAAAATTATGTGGGTTCCTCTTCCAATCTTCTGGTTAATGTCTCAGAGCCAGATTGCAGGAAACCTTATTTTTCCTGTGACCATTTCATCTTGCTCTTTTCCACTGTCTGACTCCTTTATTTTTTTCATTATTGCACTCCTTTTTATGTTCCTTTGCTTCACTCAGTTGTCAAACAGATGAGCGTGTGTGAAAATCAATACACATGAAAAGCATGGATTAATGTTAGTTTGAGGTCAGGAGTGAGGTTCCTGAATCTGAAGCGTCAATCTTCTGTTTAATATTCTCGAACAGTTCCCTCTTCTTGCTGCCAAGGAGCACAGAAGACATCAAATAAGCTCTAAAATGCCTTATTGGAGATCATGAAATCGGTGATAGAGTGAACTTAGAAATCTACTGTAACTGTAGCTGCAGAACCCCTTGGGTTTCAAAACAGTATTTAAAAAGGTTACTTAGTGCACCAAGGCGGCACGGTGGCGCAGTGGGTAGCACTATAGCATTCCAGTGTCGGTTCGAGGCTCACCGGTGACCTTCCTGGATGGAGTTTGCATGTTCTCCCTGTGCTTGCGTGGGTACTTCGGTTTCCCCCACAATCCCAAAAACATGCGGTTAGGTTAATTGAATAATCTAAATTCCCCCTAGGTGTGAATGTTTGAGAGAATGTTGCCCTGTGATGGACTGGCGACTTGTCCATGGTATACCCCTGCCTCTCGCCCAATATGTGCTGGAGATAGGCACTGGCAGACCCCCGTGACGCTGAAAGGGAATAACTGGTTTTGAAAACGAATGAATTAGTGCACCAAAGATGCAAGGAACCCTGTTGTTTTTGCTCAGTGTATTATTATTTTGCAGCTTTCTCTTCATTTTTAAGGGCCTAATTTTACTCGAAAAGTCACAGAATTTCGCACATGTCTGATCTGATTGGTGTTCAAAAAATGGGTGTGGCAAATTGGCTCTAAAGCGCCAACCAACACATTGTAGTGTAGGGTGTACTGACAGTTTGTCATAGGCAAATTAAAATTGGCACACGTGTTGGTATCCAAGACATAAATATAGGTAATATAGATTGTCATCGAAACATTTTTGGGGGGTTGGCAAATTTGCAAAAACCTCTAAAAATTACCACTTTTGCTGATGTCGTACTTTAACAAACTCCTCCTAGAAATCTTTTTTATCCCTTATCTTAAGTCTAATTCAGACACATTTGAAACATTGCCATAAACACGAAGTTGTTAATAACTCAGCCATGAAATGTCCAATCGGGTTCAAATTTGCCATGCATGTTGAGTGTCCATGTCTAAAAAGCAACCTACTGTGTAAGTTATAGTGTCACCTAGTGGCAACATGGAATACCTCGTTTTCTGATGTTTCTGCATTTTTACCGAAGTTTGGAACACTTATGCAAGGGACCAAGACAGTTTCTAAAACTGGCGGAAAGTCAACTATTTGACAGAAACCGCTAAAATGGTACTTTTAATACATTAATGAATTCTTCCCAGAGACATTACCTGTTAATCTCCAAACTCAATCAGTCTTTTTAAGGCATAATGAGATGTTTTCAATAATGATTGTTCACAGTGCAACAAATTGGTCGATGGATGATTGTGCCAGATGTGTCAGAGCCCTCTAATCGCTGCTTGCAGTTTTAATGTCAATTGTTTCTCAGGTTGTTATTTATGTACATCGGTTGTCCTTTTTGGTTCAATATCACATAAATATGTGTGCTAAAAATGCCAGAGTTCAATTATCAAATGCAAGTTGACCTTTTTAATGCAAAAAATCCTGAATGGAAACCAAAATCTGCATTTATTGGGGATGAAATGTGTGAACTAGCTGCTTGTTTGAAGATTTAGATTATGTCCCGGTGTTGAATGGGATAACTTAGTTGTTAGGGAAGGGATTTCTGCCCGCTGTGGTCATTTTAATGGTTTGAAAACAAACTCCGTAAACACAAAGCAATCTCATGAGCAAACCTTATCAGAACGGGGCCTGGGAAAATTCAGCCTTACATGTCAAAGCATCTTGCCAAATTCACCCTTAGAGGTTATTTACGAGTGTGTAAACAGTATTTCAGCACTGTAAAACATCCATCCGCTCGGGTTTGTCACAAATCTCGCGATGATACGAGCTCGACTCCACGCGGCTATACGGTGAGAGTTTTCCTGCTCTCGCGAGACCACAAGAGTTTCCCACGCCTGTTGTTGTGGTGTCTGCCCTTTTCTTTCACTCACCCTGCCCCCGTTCCTCTGTCCTCGTCACCCGCCCCTTTCTCTCTCCCCTTCGCTCCTCCAGTCTCCAGTCTGCTTCTGTTGTCTCGGCGGCTGGAAGGGTTTGGGAGAGAGGATCTCGCGAGTCTTGGAGTTTTGGTGAGAGTTTGTGGAAGATGGCGCCTGTTGTGACAGGGTAAGTCTGAGATTCTGGAGCGCTGCTGGAGTACAGCTTCTCTCACATACGTTATGCTAAATGAAGGCATTTAACGAGCACACGCTGGTTTTATTTTTCATGTCAGGTTTTAGTTTATTTTATGCAGAGAATTCTTATCCCCAGTCCTACCTTGAGCACATGTAGAGAGTGTGTTTTTATATTTTGAGTGGGGCGCGTGTGTATTGGGGATCGTTGCATTGAGCCCATCGCGGTGCGCCTTCACGGAGAGCTGAGGGCTAACCAGATCCGTTTAATGCTTGTCTAAAGCTACAGCACAACTGTTATGATTTCAAAATACAATAAAAAACACAAATCTACATTTTCTTGGGTGCAAACCCCTAATAAACGGACAACCTTACACATGGTGTAGCGTTAGTATAGACGCAGTCAATTGTTTACTGAGTAAAGTGGCTTTGCTGCATCCTTGAGATGGAAAACACCTCCTTTATTGTGTTTTTTTTTGTTTTGGATTTACTCAGATGGCGTTTTACTGATGGTCCACAGGGAAATGTGCTAGATTGTAAAGTGTTGTTTACCAAACACAGCCGCTTGCTCTGTGGCTCAGTCGCTTGTAGACAAATGATTATTTAATGGCAAGTGCAACTAAGGACATCAGTGCTCTACGACTGCAAACAGAGGGATGGAAACCTTTATGAACTTGAGACCAAAGTGAAATATTGTCCTGAACTGGAGTGTTTTGTTTGTCTTTACTGAACAATAATGTCAGAAATTGTGAATTTCACAATGTAAAAAAAAACTATAATGTTTGTTGAATTTATAAATATAAGGGTTGGTGTATGTTTCTTCACAACTCTTCAAATATTAACTAATGAAGATGTTTCTTTGTGTTTTCCTTGTGTAATTTTCATGAAATCCCGTTGAGCGAAATAGATTTGTTCCAAAATAAGTCACATGTTAGTTTCTTGCACAACCTTGGCTTCTTTTTGTATAATATTAATAATTCCACAACAATCCTGAAAATGTGAAAAAAAACATTTCAGAGAATTCAGTTTAGTCTTTTTTATCACTGCACAAATTAAAAAAATTGAAAACAAGTAATTTTTATGTTTTATAACAAAAATCAAAAGTGTTGAGACAAAATTAAAATAAATAAAAAAATCCCCCCAAGACGAAGTCAAAACAATGTGAAAATTTATCAAAAACCAGCCGAAGCTCTTGTAAACCATATACACGGTTTCAAGCACTTTTTTTACATTGCTGTGTTTTGTGCCAGGTCCGTTAAATGAAACTGAAAGATGATTGCATATTTTTGAATTGCTTTACAAATTATGTGTCATTACTTTTGTAATGTCTGTTTAAAACCAAAAATATCAAACCTTATAATCCTTTGCAAAACCTAAACATTATATTTGAGATCAAAATTAAACAATTGTTGGGTTGTATAATTTCTTTTAATTTAAAACCGAAACTGTGATAGCTAAACACGTGCAGGACTTCTAAGGTAATCTTATGTCGCTAATCAACACCTGAAACCATAAAAACTGGGATGCAGAAAAATACCAGCAGGCGCTTTGGACTGATGTTAAATAATGACTGTTGTTGTTGAAGGTCCTTGAATGTTTGAGGCTGCGTTTCTGCAAATAAAGTTGGAGATTTGGTCGGGATTAATGGTGTTCTCAATGCTGAGAGAGAGCGGCAGTTATTTATCCACCATGTAATACCATAAGAAAGAGATATGGTTAGCCCTGTGTTTATTCTGCAGTAGGGTAACTACCCGAAACAGCCAAAGTCATTTTGAACTATCTCTAGAAGCACTGGAAGTGATGGCATGACTGCTCGAGCCTTGATCTCAACATCATCAAGTGTGTTGGCTCTCTCTTTTGGGTTTCCTCTCACCTCTGTTGAGACGGTGGAGACTGCTTTCTCGGATCATTCAGCAGTGTTATTTGACTTTGTTCTGCCATTGATGACTGTCCCTAAGCCTGCTCCTGTCAGATGGGTGCGGGGCTTGAACGAAGAAAAAGCTGCTGAATTCTCTCATTTATTTTCGCTGGAGTGGCCGACTTTATTCTCATCCCCGATCACCACAGATACTTTCCTCTCTCAGTTTGATCTGCTGTGCTCTAAAATCTTGGATGAGATTGCCCCCCTCACCATCAGAAAACCAAGGCATACATCTGAGCGCTGGATCTCTGAAGAAATCAGAGGTTTGCGACGGGACTGCAGAAAAGCTGAGAGAAAATTTAAGGACAGACTCCAAATTTCCCAGGATCTTTTGAGGGATAAACTGTACATGTACAATGATGCTGTCATGAAAGCTAGGAGACAATTTTACTCCAATATTATCTCCTCTGCCGCGGGTGATCAACGGATCCTTTTTAACACTGTGGGTTCTTTATTGGACTCAGGTGGGAGTGGAAATTCTATGGAGAGTTCTGTGGAAAACTGTGAAAAGTTTTGTGTATTCTTTATGGATAAGGTTGCTGACATCAGGTCCTCTCTTGCACAATGTTCCACTTACTCTCCACCAACTCCATCGACACCAGTAGCCAAGCTTGAATCATTCTCACTGGTGTCCCTGATTGAATTAGAAAGAGTGGTATCAAGACTTAAACCAGCTGGGTCCTCTCATGATGTTCTGCCAGCTTGGTTCTTTAAAAAAATCTTTTCAGTGTTGGGACCTGCAGTTTTAACCATTTTAAACACTAGCCTTGAGTCCACTCATGTCCCAAAAAGTTTTAAAAAAGCAGAAGTGAGACCTCTACTTAAAAAACAAGGGCTCGACATTGCATTGTTCTCCAACTACAGGCCGATTTCCCACCTACCTTTTTGTGCTAAAGTCCTGGAGAACATTGTATATAAACAGATGATCACTTTTTTAAATGCACATGAGGTCTTGGAACCTTTACAGTCAGGCTTCAGGTCCGGGCATAGCACAGAAACTGCACTTTTAAAAATTTTTAACGATGTTTTAATAGCAACAGATGCAGGGAATCTGGTTGTTCTTTTATTATTAGATCTTTCGGCGGCCTTCGACACAGTTGATCACGAGATCCTGATTGGTCGTTTGGAGCAATGGGCGGGGCTTTCGGGGGAAGCTCTACAGTGGATGCGGTCATATCTTACAGACCGGTCCTTTTGTGTAAAAATGGGCTCTCACTCATCCAAGTGTTATCCCCTTAAGTGGGGCGTCCCCAGGGGTCAGTCCTGGGCCCTTTGCTTTTTTCTATTTATTTGCTGCCATTGGGAGTGTTGTTTCGGAAGCATAAGGTGGATTTCCACCTCTACGCTGATGATTGCCAAATCTATGTCCCTATATGTAAGGGACCAGACCGCACCACTAAAGCATTAATCGACTGCCTTGCTGAAGTCAAGCTGTGGATGTCGGAAAACTTTCTTGGCCTAAATGAAAACAAAACTGAGGTGATTGTGTTTTCTTCTAGTGATAGAAAGGATCATAACATCGATCTCCTCTCTCTTGCCCCTTTTGAGCAGTCTGTGGTCACAAGCTTGGGTGTTAAAATTGATGCTGCTTTAAAACTTGATGTACAAATAAATGCAGTGACCAGGTCCTGCTTTTTTCAGATTCGGCGACTAGCTAGGATTTTATTTCAAAAAAGAACCTTGAGATTCTGACTCATGCCTTTGTGCTGTCCAGACTGTATTACTGCAGCTCTCTATATGCTGGCCTACCTAAAGCTGCAGTAGACAGGCTGCAGCTGGTCCAAAATGCAGCAGCTAGATTTATTTGTGGGGCAAAAAAGTTTGATCACATAACTCCGATCTTGGCTTCTTTGAACTGGCTCCCAGTGCAATATTTGATTTTTATCAAAATTCTTGTTTTTACTTTTAAGTCACTGGCAGGGACGGCTCCTCCTTACCTCTCCAGTTTGGTTTTAAAATACTCTCCCACTAAGTCCTTGCGCTCCACAGATCAGTGTATGCTACTGGTGCCCAGAACCAAACGTAAGTGCAGGGGGGACCGTGCTTTTGCTGTGTTGGCTCCCAAACTATGGAATCAGCTGCCACCAGCTATTAGGGAGATCACGCTTTTGGAGTGTTTTAAAAAAGAATTGTTCCTCCACTACAGTATTTTAGCATCAGCCTAGCTTTTTATTCTATTTTATGTTGCTTTTTTATCTCTGTTTTAAATTTGTTTTAATGGTGTTCATCCTTGTTTTAAAATTGTTTTGCTTGGTTTTATGTCTTTTATTCTTCTTATGCCTTACTATTACACAGTGCTCTGTTTTTGTTCTCCTTGTGTACAGCACCTTGGGCCTTCTTGACTGGTGGTGGAAGGTGCTTTATAAATCAATAAATCAAATCAAATCAATCAAATCAAGTGTGTTTGGGTTTCTCACCTCACTCAGAAGAGACTGAGGGAGGTTAGAAAGCTGCGTCTACAGAACATCTTTGGGTAATTTAGAAAGAAATTTCTTTTAATGGTTGTTCTCCAAGATTCATGGAAGTACCTCCAAATGCTGTGTGCAAGTTTAGTTGATTCTTTTTAGATTTCTCTTTTCTTCTTTCACTGTACATTGTTCATTCATGAAAAGAAATGGTTAACCCTTCTATTTTAGAAAGCAGTCCATGTTTACAGCATTTTTTCCACAATTATCTAAAATGTTTGTATGATAAATAGAAGTTACTGGAGGTTGTTACATACTGGAATAGTTCTACTTTGTCTAATTATATGTGCATAGAGACCGTAATGAAAAGTGCACACATCAGAGCATGATGATAAGGGTCTTCCCAAACTGAGAAACATGTTCTTGTTACTGTGGTGTCTGACAACTCCTACATGCCAAATCATTTGTCCTCTTTGCAATACTTTCACTTTACAACGAGTCACTGTTCTTGATTTTATTTGGATTGAAAACTATCCCCAAATCAAAAGTTATCTGAATTTGCATGTGATTCTACCTTTATATGGTGATCAGAAATAACTAAAAAGATTTTTATCATTTGTAAAATGGTAACGGGTTCATGGAATGGAACCTTCAAACTGGTTATTTGGTGCATGTTCATTACATCCTTTGTGTGACATTGGCAAAATACTTTTAATTAAAATTCTATAGCGCTGTTGCCAGGTGTTCTATTAGGTAATAACCCTGAACCACGTTGATGACAGACTATGACTTTTAGAATGAACAAAACAACATTTCAGGTGTTGTGCAATGAAATTGGTCTATTGATAGCACCAAATCACACCCTAGTTCCGACAGAAATACGTATTCCCATTACATTGCATTTGGATTTATTCAGTAAAACGTAGTTAATGCACATTTTTTTTCTTATTGGTTAAAGGTTTATCTTACTCAGTTGTATGCAGAAATGTTCTGTGCACATTTTCAAAATTAATGCACATTTTGGCATTCCATCCATGTTTTTTTTTTCGACATTCCAGAAAATGCTGGTGACACTAGCTACCGTACACCCATCTAAAACCATAGCAGCTGACATTTCAGCTTACTTGTCCTGCAGAAAGTCGATGAAGCAGGATTTGTGCACAGGGTGTGTTGCGTAATTGAGACAATTTATTCAATTTTTAGACATATTTATGGTTTTCTATTGAAAAACTAGCATTAGGGACCAGGTCAACAGTCACTAAACATATTTATTTGTTGTAATTTTCCTTTGTAGCACAGGGGATCAATGAGGGAAGTTTTGTGAATGAATTGAAAAGAGCCTTTGTTCTTGAATATATAGAACAATTTTTAATGCTCCCATTTTGGTCTGTTAAAACATAATGATTGCAGTTTTAAAAGAAAGAGCATTTATTAGAGAATTATGTGAATGTTTTTGGACTGTCGCATGTAAAATTAAAACGTTCGTAGTCTGAGTATCTGGTGTCATTCATACAAGCCGAGTAGGTGACAGACATCCTCTTGCTGGGATTTTTTTTCTCTCTCTTTTTTTTTTTTTTGCGAGAGGGCGGAGGTAGTGGCAGACTGTTTATTTGGGGACTTTCCAGCAGACCTGAACCACGGCTGTCTTGACAGGGAAGCCAAGGACTGGTTGACTGGCCACCTGTCCCAGTTGATACTCAACAATGAAATTAGTGTTGGCATGATTGTTAGCTTGTGTGAGGGCATCATCGTGCCAGTGGCCATGGCGATCAGGCTGTTGTTGGCCTTTTACAGTTCACTTCACATGCTTTGTGTGCTATTCTTTGTTTGACCTGATAAAGCTAGTGGTGCTTCTTGTTTTAAGCCTATGGTTGAAGGCGCGTCCTCTCTTCCAAACCCAAGGGCTTTCCTTGAATCACTGTTTAGAGCGGCTACAAACAGGTCACAGTGTTTCCCCACTCAAACACTTTGCTAAGCTCTGGATTTAGTTTAAATGAGAAATTCGACTTCTTGCCAAAATGTGTTTGTGTAGATAATGTTACACAATCATTTTAAAACTCCTTGCAGAGATTGTCCTTGCATTGTCCTCGGTCCCTAATAGCACTATAGAAGGGATAAAATGTTGTTTAAAAAACACAAGCATATCAAGTTCTTGGTGAAAAACGTCAGTAGCAAATAGAAGCTTTAGCCAAAATATCTCTGTTGATCTGGCTTTAGTCTATTTCAATTTGAGTGAAATTTCTCTTTGTTTGCTTCAGTGTTTAAATTTTTAATGTTACAGTAGATTTTCTGTCATTTATATTTTTTATTTATGTATTTACAGAGTAGATCTTTAGTTTAAATGCTTTTCAATCACATTAGAGGATTATCCAAAAATCTTGGCTCAAGAAAAAAACATGTTCATTCTCATTTTCTGCATCTTTCTATTATTCCTACATTGGAATAATATTATTGCTGTTGTTGGTTGGCGAGAGAAACATGGACACACACACACGCTCTGGTTGAGGCCACTCAGAGCTATTTAATAAAAATGTGCACCCAAATAAAAAAATAATTAAAAGTCACTCAGCAATTGGTTGGTGGTGAGTCCGGGCAACCTGCCGGGAGTACCTTCACTCCGCTCAGTCCAGTGTTGCATGCTTGCCCGGCCAGAGGTATGGGATCTCCTGTGGCTGGTCTCCTCCCTAGCTTTGAGCCCGACTCCATGCTCCGACACCTTCTACATCATGAACAGTCAGAGCCCTCGAGAAGCCTTCTGTTGGGGAGTGGGTTGGTCAGCTGAGTTCAGTGACTCAACTGGTCCGGCGGCGATCTTTTAGACCCGGTTGGTGGGCACTTCTTTGGCTCCTTGGTCTCCCGGTGGCTCTTGCACCATCCATCACTCCTTCCTGCTGAGGGAAATGGTCCGCTTTCACCCGCACACTGAAGCGAGTGACTCTTCTTTCACCGCCTGCGTCCACTTGAGTACCAGCCTCAAGTGGTCAACCGAAGAATTGCAGGTTGAATCCTGGAGGCAAATCCTGGAGGTTGCTGCTTGGTTATATACTCTGGTCTTAAAATGTAAATAATTAAGTAGTAAAATACAAAAAAATTTAATAAAAGCCATCTGTTATTCAGAAAGCCACTCTCTCTAAAGCATTAAAAATCTGATTTAAAAATAGTAACAGTGACGCATTAAAGAAAGACGTGCCGGGAAAACAATCACAGGTTCACCCTGAGTGATGAAAGTATGAATCACCTCAAGCCAGATACAATCTTTCCCTTGCTTCAGGGAAAGGACTTTACTATCAAATAAACAGACTTTTTAAACACTGAAGCATTGCCAACATAGACCTGGAGCCTCTCTCTTTTGTGAAAAACGACACGGTAAAGTCTGTCGGCTTGGGACAATGAAAGGTGTGTGCCTTGATAAACAGGTAGACGTGTGTGTGTGTGAAAGAAGCACTGCCCCGGGGAATCTCTGCTTCTCTAATACTCGTTATACATTAGGCTCAGAGGGAAGGGTGGAGGGGTTCACAACCTGTCTGAGGAGTAACACGATGTGTTGTTGCCATAAAAGATAGCTTTAATGTGTTTTTAAGAGGTTATGCAGTCAAGCATTTATGTGGTGTGAGCTCAGCCATGAATGTATCAAGATGTTTGTGAAGAAGGAATTTTGTTGCATGTGTTATTTGGATATATGTGCAATTTGGAATAGTGTTATAGATATATTTCAGTGTTTACACCTTTTATATACAATGCTTTTTTTTGACAAAAAACAGCTTTCATTGGTTATTCTCCTTGCCAAAAACAGATTTGATACTGCTGTACAAAACTTGTTTTCACTGGGTCCACTCGTTGTGTGATGTCCCATTGGCTCCCATGGTTTTTGATCGAGGTGCATTGTTGCACAAAACTTCAGACTGAGAATTTGGATCGTTGTGTAGAGATGCCTATAGTCTTTCTTTTAATTATATTTGTTTTATTTATTTTTTTAATAAATGTTAAAAAGAGGGTATTTTTTGAGAGATTTGTTCCTTATACGGTTGCTGGAAAACCACAGTCTCAGTTTGTTTGTCACTTGGTCTTTATTTGGTCAAAGATGTAGCCACTGCTTTTTTTGAATGGCGTTAGACTTCCTGGTGCTTGAGCATCTACTATGCACAAATGACAAGGCAATGTCTGACTGAACATCCGACAAACAAGTTGGTCTCCAATATTAGCGCTAAAAGCGCCCTTCCTAAATGAACAATATTGTAAATATATTGTATGCAGTTTTTCTACATATTCTTCAAAGTAAAAGAGCAGTATAGAAAGGCTGTAAGTGAATGTACGTTAGGGGCTCTCTCAATTTTCACATCAGAAATAGCTAAGTCCAAAGTATTTTGGTGAGGGATCTTACTTGGAGGCTACCAGCATCAGTTTTTGTTGTATGCCATGAGTTGCATTTTGGATGAAGTCTTTTGTTTGTGGAAAAGGAATTGCAGGCTCTCTAAGTTAGGATATATTTCAAACAAATGGAAGAATTCTTTGCTGATTGATTGACTGGTCAGTAGTCTTATGGATATTTTTATGGTTTGGACTTTATTTATTTATTTTGGCAAGTCCATAAGACCTCAAGCATTTATTGGAGATGTTATTTACTTGTATTTATGGTCTAACTTTTGTCTTAGGGAATTAAAATGGACTGAAGAAAAAAGAGGGATCCTCCATTATTCCGAACTTGACATGGATGAGATGAGGTAAAGAGAGACTGCAAGTGCAGCAGTGTTTGCGGTGCCCTTTTACTCTTGAGTTTCCTCATTCTTGCACTGGCCGCTTGGATGTGATTACAGCAGAGTCAAGGGAACGTTGCTTTCTTCACTGTCAGCAGTTTTTTTTTTCTTTTCCAAATATCCAGGATGTTTCATTCAGAAAACATGAAAGTGATTGCCTTGACCGTCTCATTGTTGATTTCTGACTAGGTTTACCCTGAACTTTGAATAGCCAGTGGATGATTGGGAACACTGATAACCAGGTCAAGGATGAATACTGTTTATCACCAGGCTCAGTGTGTCTGTCCACCTCATGGAGCCCAGACTGTAAAAGAAATGAAACGGACAGAAAATGTTGATTGTCCATGACAGAAGGAAAGTGGTCTGTGGTTGATGAATAGTTTGGCTCGGGAAGGACCTCAGTGGTATATAGAGACTGAGTGAGACTGTTACTTGACAGCAATCCAGACATTTTAACACTGAAGTCTGGAACTCACCTTTTGTTGATGCATTATGATTGTGTTGATCACAACTCTGGTTAATATCATTCATGGTTGTATAAATTTGAATGAATGAATCATTGGATCCGTGCATCAAATTGTCAACAGCTCAAAATAGGGCTGGGTGATATGACGATATATCTCGTGGGGACGATAGAAAAGTGTCTATCGTCCTATTTCTCTTCTATCGTTTCTATCGTTTCTAACCTAATTTTATCAATAACTAAAGAAAATATTGCATTAAATAGGCTATAACAAATGTATGATGTCTTGTGGCTATGCAATGCATACTCTACCCTTTATCTAAGTGATAATCAAGAATAAAAACTTTTTCGCAAAGAAACTCCGTCTTGTGATTTTGCGACGTGACGCTTTACGTTGTTGCGACATGCTTTATGCTAGTTAACTCGTGAGTGCTCAAAGATGGAAACGCAAGAGGTTGAAGACGAATGCCCGGAGTCGCAACAAATCGAAACTGCTACGCAGGCAGCAGCCCAAGAAGTAATTTTAACCGAAACGTGGGGGTACGTCAGTGATTTGGTTGCATTTTGGCTTCAAGAGCTCCGACACAGAGCAGAAGACAGTCATCTGCAAACTCTGCCAAAAAACTGTTTATGTGCCCGACGCCAACACAACAAACCTCTTTTACCACTTCAAGAAGGTTCACGAAAAAGAATACTGGAGAATCAAAGAAATGCGACGTAAAGAAAGTTGTGAAACAGCCCAAAAAAATATAGCCAGCCTAAAATTAAAGAGTCTTTCATAAAATGCACATCGTATGAAAAAACGTCCCAGCGCCATAACGAAATCACATGTGCCATCTTGCATTACTGTTGTAAAGGCATGATCCCCGTGTATGCAGTTGAGAAGGGTAGCTTCCGAGACCTCGTCAAAGTGCTTGATCCGAGGTACGTTATGCCCAGTCGTAAGCACTTCAGTAATGTCAAGTTCCTCATATAATGCCTCGCTTATATAACGCATGCCGGGCCCAAGTAGAGAAGGATGTTAGCAGTGTGGTCCATTATTTTATTTTTAACTAGTTTATTTTGATTATACTATTTAAATAACTATGATGTGGTTAAAAAAAATGTGAAGGCTACTGTAGCTCTACCTCCACCACATCTGTTGTCATTTGATACGTTTACATTGCTGCACTAAAATGTAGTTTTTCTCATTTGTGACCGTTCAGTTAAATGTCACTTCAAAATAAAGTTGCAAAAAAAGTATGCAATGATATTTTTGTCAAACTTTTCAGAGAATAACTGAAAATGTACTTTATTGTGGTATATCGTGATATATATCGTTATCGTGATATAAACTAATCCATATCGTGATATATGATTTTTCCATATCGCCCAGCACTAGCTAAAAAAGTATTGTCTGTATTAGAAATGTGTCAGTATTGTATAATAAAGTTAATCACAGCAATGAAAACACACAGTATTGTTAAAGTATATTCTTAAAAACCATAAATATTTTTTATTTTGTCGCTAATCCGGACCAGCAATCTAAGCAGGAATGCCCAGAGTTCCCTCTTCCCAGATACCTCATGCTCATCCAGAGAGACACAGAGGTGTTTCCAAGCGAGTTGGGATACATAATTTCTCCAAGATGTCTTAGGTCTTCCCAGGGGCCTATTTCCAGAGGAATAGGCACGGGATATAGGAATGCAGGGAAGCCCCTCTCTAGGGAGTTGCCCAGGAAGTATCCGAAACAGATCAGGGTTCTAGAGTGCGACCAATTTGGTCGCAAATGCGACCTAATTTCTCAATGGTGCGACTAAAAAAAATCAAAGGTTGCACCGGTGCGACCCGTCGTTCGAGGGGGAAAAAAAAACGAAACTCCGTCTACGGCCGGTTCGCCTCCTGCACGCGGCTCACAACACGCGTATCACCCCTTTATGTGGCTCAATACGCGCCTATCGCGGCAAGCGCGCCGCTCAATTCGCGTTTACCGCGCCGCTGAAGCCTCAGACGCGCGCAAACGCGTCTTTGCATTGACTTAACATGGAAACCCTCCGCGCTTACCGCGCGAACCGCGTTCGATGTGAACGTACCTTTACAGCGGCAGGCAGCTGCAAACAGATCATCAGACGAGGCCGAGATGATAATTAAGTTTAACGTTGCCTACAATATTGCAAAAGAAGAACTACCCTTCACTAAATTCAAGTCCGAAATAACTCTTATGGAGAAAAATGGCTTGAACGTTAACCCGACGTACAGCAATGATGTCGCGCGCACCCAATTTATAGGAGTCATCGCAGATACATTGAAAAAAAAAGACATCTGTGCAAATTGCGAACAGTGCGTACATGGAATTCCTGATCGACGGAGACACGTATATCGCCACAAAGGAATGCATCATTGTGTACGGTCGTATCTTGCGGAAAGGAAGACCGATGAATATATTATTGAACACAGTGAAGTCGAGCATGCTCATGCCCAAGGTAAACCATGTCATGTTATGGAGCCTATGTCAATAATATGCCTACCGTCTCGTTACTGCATTAACCATAATATTCTGACACTTAAAAATGAAAAAATAAATAAATAGGCTGCATTATAAACTCTTGATCTGGGTAGTAAATGGTATTATCGTTTTTATTTGTATTTCCTGCTCTTAGGGACCAAAATCAGTTTAAAGTTTAAATTTCAGCTCAGTAAAGCACTTTAAACACCTTTTCAGTAAGTTTTAGTTACCTTTCTTGTGGAATTGTACTTCAAATAAAGAACTTTATTTTGACCAGGTTGTTAGTTAATCATTTACAAGTCAATATTGTCTATATGGACAGTGATTTAAAAAAAATAAATAAATAGATAACTAAAAAAAGTGAACTTGTGAAAATGCGGTGTTAAATGTGATGCAGTTGAAAATTTGGGTGCACCTAACTTTTGTGCTGGTGCACCTAAGAAAAAAATTTAGGCGCACCAGTGCAACCAGTGCAAAAAGTTAGTCTAGAGCCCTGCAGATGCCTGAGCCACTTCAGCTGGCTTCTCTCAATGTGGAGGAGCAGCACCTGTACTCTAAGCTCCCTCCCCAAGTGACTGAGCCACTCACTCAGTCTCTAAGAGCGCATCCAGATTTATGGTTTTGGTCATGACCATAGCTCAAGGTCATAGGTAAGGCTAGGCACATAGATTAATTGGTAAATTTAGAGCTTCACCACATTAAAGCAAAAGTTGAAGTGTTCCATCTGGAAATCTCCCTTTACCAGTGAAAAAGACCCCAAGATACACAAACTTCTACCACTCTTTAAGTTAGCATATTTTTCTGACAACAGCTAAATTCAGGCTGTGCGATTTTCACTCAAGTTGTGTCACAGATTCTTTCACTCTGCATGACTATCTGGGGTCAGCATCCAGTTGTAGCTGAATTCACACTGCACGGTAGATCGGTGACAGGGAATTTCACACTGGATGACTTTAGGAAGAATCACAGACAACTTTGTCCATTTCTGCAAAAACACGGGGTCACGTTTGCCAGACCAAACGCAAGAACGGAACTATCAAAAATGGGAGCGACACATTTTTTTCTTTTTTTTTGGGTCTAAATAAGCAGAAAAAAATAGTCCTCTTTTGAAACTATAGCTGATAGCACGGGGAAAACATGCAAACTCCTTCCAGGAAGGTCACCGGTGACCCTTGAACCTTCTAACTGGATTTTCAACAGTGCTACCCACTGAGCCACCGTGTCGCCCTAGCTTCTATTTTGTGACATGTATTTGAAATAAAATACAATGTTTCTGTGCAGTTAATAGCATGCAAATTTATTTGGAAAGAAACCATGTTTTGCATCTACCATAGTCTTTCTTTTTTCCATACCAGAAATAATGCAACACAAAGGGAATTTCTGATAAACTTTAACTTGCACAAGGAGGCAGAACTTTAAAAACATGACAGTGTTTGACAGGACTTTAATGGCAGAGGAAGTAAAATGTTGACAGGTTCAAAAGATCATGTTTATTTTAATCATAGGTGCTCAGAAACATGTTTTTTTGTTGGTGTCTAAATTCTGAAATAAATTGTCATCAATTCCAGATGTTGGTCTTTTTAAGGGTATAGACTGCTTTTTTTATCTCAAAAAATGTCAACTAGTAAGTTTACACAGCATGGCATGTATATTTGTGGACAATTTGATTATCAGTGTCCAGAATTTGTTTTGCAAGGGCAGTTGTTTATTGTGCTAAGTGATGGATTTAGTTTTAATTTACAAATGTTACTCTCGTTGAAGCTTTGCTTTTTTAAAATTTTTTACCATCTTCTGTAGTTTGCTGTTAATGATACTTTCATGTGGGCAGCACAGTGGCGCAGTGGGTAGCACTGTGGCCTTCCAGGTAGAAGGTTGTCGGTTCAAGGCTCGCCGGTGACCTTCCTGGAAGGAGTTTGCATGTTCTCCCTGTGCTTGCGTGGGTTTCCTCCGGGTACTCCGGTTTCCCCCACAATCCCAAAAACATGTGATTAGGTTAATTGACTAATCTAAATTCCCCTTAGGTGTGTGTGTGAATGTTGCCCTGCGATGGACTGGCGAACTGTCCAGGGTGTACCCCCGCCTCTCGCCCAATGTGTGCCGGAGATAGGCACCGGCAGACCCCCGTGACCCCGAAAGGGAATAAGCGGGAATGGAAAATGAATGAATGAATGAATGATACTTTCATGTATCTTTCGAGGTAGTCTGAAAGGAAGGGTGATGTGTGACTCTTACTGGGATTGCCTTCTTGAAGAGCATTTCACCAAGGATTTGGCTTTGGAAATAGTGCTGTAGCATATAGTGTGAACCTGTTTCAGATGTTATCATACCATTCTCAATAACATGATAACAATTACATCCAATTATTCTTATGAGCAATTAGGTAGTGTCCACCTACTGGTCGCTTGAATGTGTGCATTTTGATCAGTTTATGATGACAAATTTGATCCAAAGAAATAAAATATTCACAACAAAATCAGGTTTATGTTGCTAAAAGTTGGTAAAATTAGAAACGTGCATTGTGCAACATTAATAACTTTAAATAGAAAAATAAGCATTTCCTGGTAAGGGAACAGCTGCTCTAGTGGATATTTGTTGTTTGCATTGTAAAGGGGTGATAATATAATTACTAAGGAGTAGGCACTTACTGTACTTAATGAATATGACGTTGACATATTGGCCACAGACTGAAACAATAGCCTCCCCAGCTATTCATAAGCTTCCGATCCATTAAAATGTCATAGAAACATTGCATATAACTGATAATAATGTTATTCAGTTCCGCTAAAATATGTGCTGGTGTGTCTCTGTAACTCGTGAAATGACGTGCTTCCTGTGGGGGGACCCTATATAGACTATATATATCTATATATATCTCCCCTTTCTTAAAGTCCTCTTTCGGTTACCTGCATCATGAAACGTGGACAGGACTGAAAGCTGCGCAAACGCCTCCCGGCCACAAGGTGACTGACATGCTTTTCTGATTATCCCAATGCATTACTAAACCTGTTTCCTTTCTGTTCATACAATCCCGTCTCTTAAATCTTAATTATTAACGTGATAATGTATTAATTCGGTAACAGCCTCATTTCTAGTTATAGGGAAAAAATAAGACCCTCACATAATATGTGTGTGATGTATTTTCCCTCACATTAGTCTGTGTAAATGGAATATTGGTTGCTCAGGCTTCAGATTTATGAGTTAGTGAGGATTTGCAATGCTTGCAGAATATTTTTGTCTGTCATTGGTGCTTGACATTTGACAGATACAAATTAAAAAGGGCCATTTGTTCAAATGATACTTATATTAGACTTGCTTTGGGATTGTGCCGGTCTTTGGTTTAATTTCAATCCATGGTTACTCTATTCACAGCTATATTGTGCTTTTTAAATCACAGATTTAGTATCCAATGATGATAAAAGCAGGGGACACTTGTTCAGGTTGCGAGTTCATCATAGGGCCCAATTAATTTAATTATTACCGGCTCTGAGGTATATTTCTTGTAAAAAATTTTTCTCCAAAATGTTTTTGATAGTGGCAAGGAACTTTCAAGGACTGGAAGAATGCTAAATATATTTATAATGGGCTTGACCTAGTGACCTTTTAACTGAGAGTCCTGAGAGATTAGCACCGCTTTGTATTATTATCATAAATTCATCATTTATTATCCTTTATTTTATATATCTGAAATAGGGGTGTAACGGTTCACGGTATGTATTGAACTGTTTCGGTACGGCCTGTTCGGTTCAGTACACTTGCATACCGTTTCGGTATTCGGTACTTTTATTAAATTATATAAACTTATTATTAGCGCGATTTTAAGCGCAGCGGAACAATGTTCCTAGGCGAGTTTCCGCACGGACGCTATTGAGTGAAGCACAGTAGAGGTGCACGCCGGGTAGCTGTGAGAAATGGACAGAGAAAGAGAAGCCAGCGCTTGAAGACACCTCACTACGGTCTCCTGTTGGGAACACTTTGACTTCTCTGTTAAAATACATAACGGGGATAGACGAGTGGATAAATTTAAAGTTGTATGCCGACATTGTTCCATGGAGATCGGGCAGGCAACACATCAACATTTTCTACTGCTGATATTGTCACTGCAACCAGATCTGTGCTCTCTTCAGAAAATGTGGATAGGTTACTCTATCCTATCTATCCTAACTAGTTGAAGTATTTCATTTTTTATTTAAAAAATGGGTTTTTCTTTATAAAGAGTGCAATTTATTTAAAATATCACTCAAATGTGTCACTTTTATTTTATGCAAGAATTCTACTGTGTATTGGCAGCTTTTCAAAATAAAGATTATGTAAGTTCTTATTGTTTTGTACCGAACCGAATGAACCGAACCGAACTCTCCAAGACACTGTACCGAACCGAATACGATTTTAGCGTACCGTTACACCCCTAATCTGAATATACCTCATCATTAATTACTGGTGTACAGCAGGCAAAGGGCGTGCAGTTCATTGCAGGGACGTGGCAACTCCCTGAAATGAATTTTCAGGTTAATTCAAACTCAAATTGTAAACTGTTTTGGGGGGCTTTTTATGCCTTTATATTAGGACAGTAAAGAGGGAGCGTGACAGGGGTGAAGTGGCTCGAACCTGGCCTGGGTCATCTACACAACTAGATGTGCCCTGACCATTACATTACCCGGTCATGACCTGGTCTTGTAATTTTGATTGGTGTTGGCATGTTGGATGGTGTTGGTTTTTCAGAGGAATCCTGACTTTGCATGCACTAGAAGAACATATAAACTCCAGTCAGAACGTTGTTTAAGCTGGTACTCAAACCATCTTTACCACTTAGTCATCGTGTTGCCCCTACTTTCAAAAAGAGTACTTGACTAACATTTTTCTAAAAAGTGTTTTGCCGTTGTTACCAAGAATCACAGGGTTACAGGTTCAGATCCATTCGAAAATTTGTCATTTTAATATTCGTTTGAGGCTAACAAGCTTCAGATTGTTGGTCTGAAAGGAAAAATCTGTATTGACATGATTTTCTAGCAGCTTGTTTTGGGACGTGGATTAAATTCAATACACAGCTAAATGGCAACAAAATCTCTCACAGACATCCTGGCTTTGAATGCCAGTGTACACACTACCCGTCAGGCAATCTCCAGTGGAAATCCACTCTGACCCAATGCAGATTGGTCGTCAATGTCATTTGCTTTTCTTCCCCTTTCTGTGGTTTAGCTCCGTTTAAGGTATGAGGCAAACAAGACTTGCCAGACATTTAAAGGGATGTTATTTTTTCTCTGTGGCGTGTCTAAGATGAACTCAAAGTGCACAGATGTGAATGTGTGTATACACGAATGAGCTTGAACGATTGTTTTTGGCGATTGGCCACCTTTGAAAACGACTCTCCAGAAAGGTCCATATGGAGATTCTATGGGCTCTGCTTGATGTTGGAAGTGGTCAGGGCAAAAGAGGGGAAAGGTTTTCTTTGACTCTTTCCCTGTCATTAAAATATCCCCATGTCAAAGAAAAAGCTGCTGTTGTGAGCTCTGCCATATGTGCATTGCTCGAAGCGACCCAAACTGGCCCAGCCCAACAACCAAATGAGACCTACTCTTCCTCCATTCCCCTTCCAGAAAGTTCCTTCTTTTTGCTCCTGGCACGAGCACACATTAGGCACACATCTTTTTCAATGGGGACCTCTGCTTGACTTGGTTTCCTCTTCTGACCATTTAAATGATATTAAGTTAGACTGTGAGATGTACATTACAGCAAGTCAGTCACTTATGGAATTGACTTGATTCTCCACTAATTTTAGGGAGGGGGAGATGCACAAGACAGCAGATGTCTATAGGAGTGGGAAATACACTGAAATACCTGGAGCACATTCAACACACAGACCGCTTTCACAACACCCAACATCCAACCGAACATGTAAATGGAAAATATCTCAGTCAGAAACTTACAGAGCACATTATAATTTATTGTGTAATTAGCCGACTTATTGCTTATCGTGACAGACCATATCGTAATCTCCATATTTATGGACGTTTTTTTAGATCTGTTACAGAACTGCTGTGATGGGTCACTAGCTTTAAGCAGTTACAACATATACCATGCATTTGTTTATTGACTTTCAGGAGCTGTGCAGAGTGTCCTTGCTGCATGCGAAAACCCCAATACTTAGATGGTCAAAAAATAATATACTAATAATAAAATAATAGTAAAATAATTCACTCTTAGCTTTGGGCAACATTATGTCACTCCATTCCTCCCAATCCACACCACCCATATTGTACTGCTGAAGACAAATGCAAGAATGCTCCAATATTATCCAGCTCCAAAACTGCAGTGCCACAGTTCACATAATTCGTTTCTATGGTTAGTTGAGGGGTTTGGGGTAAATGTTAGATATTAAAATAGTAGAGGATGCTCTATGACAATGCTCAGGAGGTTGCCTAACTGTGTGGTGGCCACACTCAAGCATTGCAGCTTGATGCTACTTGCATGCTCTCTTATATTTTCTGGTAACTGCTAATGGAGCAATAAATCTGAATTCCAAACCTTCGACAAGAATCTTTGAGACCAATCATCCAAATGTTATTTGCCATTACACTTGCAAAACTGGCCATGATGAGCCTGCTTTGCCCAGACAAAATAACATTAATTTGAGGAAATGGGCCCACCAAAGAAAACGTTATTTTCACTCATGCAGAGCCACTAAAGGAAAGCCTATGCCTGGGTTTGGCTCACTGCTGGTGAATCGCTCAGTTTTACCGCGTTAACCTGTTTTTAGCCCTTTCCTGTCATTTACTCTCCGATTTTCACATAGACTTGGATTCATCCGTTGTTCCCTTTCATTCTTTATGTGGAATCCACATTTTCTTTCGAGGCTTGGCACATGGAGCCTTTTGAGAGTGTTTGTTCAGAGTCTCATATCCTCACTAATGTGATGCTTGGCTCTTTGGTTGATGCCTGCGACAACTTGGGGCTCCGTTATCTATGTGCACCACTTCTAAATTACATATCATCTATGTTTTAGGACAACCCTATCCCTAACTTTAACCCAATGAACCTAGTGATACAGTTCAATCATGTTGTTAAAAACTCTACACGTGACATTCACATAAGATCAAATCAGACACAGGAAAAACAAATGGCTTCTTTTCCGTTTTTTGTTTTGATATTAAGAGTTGTATTTGTTAGGGTTCAAATTGGGGTCAAAGTTAGGGTTACGGTTAGACTCCCATATCTATTGTACGTACTTTCCATCACTGTGCGACAGCGAGGAGTATCTTGATTGTTTTAACCAGTCTCAATGGTGTACTGAGAGTGGTGGAACTGCAGCTGGATATCAATTGAATATGGAGCGTGAGAGTAGAATGAAAGCTGCAAACGTAAACATTCTACTACTAGTCTGAAGCAATTTCCTCCAAAGCACTTACTGTTCACAGGATCATACAGCTGAAGTCATTGCACAAGTGACACTTAGAGGCTTAAATCAAAACGAAGCAAGTCTGAATTACAACAGACTGCTACAAACATGGTAACTAAAATGCAAGTTTCAAAACAAAAATCTTTGGCCTGCTGTCATTTCATTCAGTGCTTTTCGTCAAATTGCAATGGCATGTGTGTGTTGCATTGATCTAAAAAGATAGTATTAAGTGTAAACTTTTCATCTGTTGCCAGATTTCTGAGGGAATGTGTGGGGCTATGAGCTCTTTGGATGGTACCATTTGCCTCTGGCCCTTCAGACCCACAGTTTTGCCCAGCAGTTCTGGTGTGGTGTTACTATTGTTGCAGTGGCATAAGGAAGATAATATTTCTGACAAAAAAAAAACCTTTGCTATACGATTTGAGAAAATCACCTGCAAGGCTTTCAGTGACCTCATTATACAACATCCATTCATGTTTGTAGACCCACATTCCACACACGGAGACAGCCAAAAATGTCGTCATCATTGCCTAGAAGCATTTTAAATCAGGAATTAATGCACAATTACGAATCAAATCATCATAATATTTTTTTTCAGTGGAGTGTCTCATTCCATGTTTATCACAGCTATTTCAAAATATGCTGTGTGCAATGGATATTGTTTTCATCAGCAGGTCTGTGTTGGAGCTTCGCATATACAGCTGGATTTCTTTAATAACTTATATTTGCAGTTTTGACACAATAGTTTTCACACTTATTTTATTTTATTCGCAAGGTTGAAATGCAAATCTAAATTGTGTTGGTAACTAAAATACACTCTTCTTATTTGGAAACCGTATGCTTGCGCGAGTGTTTTATGGTAATTTTTGGGGAAATAGGCATTGTATCATTCTCAATTTGTACTGATGAAGGGGCTTCAGAAATTAGATAACGCTGAAAAAAAAATGATTTCCACTAAAAAGACAAAAATGTCCATAGTATCATAAAGAGTGTCATTAAATGCTAACTAGATGGCTGAAGCTTGTACACAAACTTTTTTAAGCAAAATGGATTGGTTGCCTAGGTATAATTTTTGGTTGTGTGTGGAGGAGTCATTGACATTGGCATAAGTTCACCATGTCAAATTGAATGAGCTAAACCAACCCCCATATCTCTATGATTTTCCCTACCTACGAAAGTGATATGCCTAATTAATTTCTATGTTAGACCGGTCTGGTTGCTGTGGAGTGGTCATTGAAATAATATAATGTTCTTTTTGTCACTAGAAGTTGCATAAACCAAAAACGTGTCTTTATAATTTACCAAAGCTGAGATAAAGTTAAAAAAATTTGGTTGCTAAGGTAAACAGCATGGTTGCTAGAGAGCTATCAGTGATGTCAACCAAAGTTTTAAGTTGTTACGAAGATACAATTGTACAAACCCCCATTTCTTTATGGTATTGTATCTTGAAGATTGTCAATGGTAAATATTTAACCCCTAAAATAATTTTGCACAGTGGTTGTTATGCTTAAAATTCCACATGATCAAACTGGTTATATCGAACAGTAATACCGTTATTTAGCTGCTTCTTATCGTCAGGTTGAAGATGTAGGCTTAAAGCTAGGTGAGGAACAGTCAAATTCTGCCACCAAGGTGCTACAGTTCCTTGTCATGGCATTTTGTTGCATAGCAACCAGACACAAGGTAGTTGTGATGGCATGTGTTACACAGAGCCCTGATATCAACATCACACAATGTATATGGGATTAGAGGAAGTGACAGAAGCATTTGAGAAAGACTGTATTAACAGAAGATCACAGTTCCTTCAAAAAAAATTTCCTTGTAAAATTGCTGCTCTGAAAATAGATGGACAATGCTTCCATTTGTATAGCATTTTCACTCCTGTCTAAAACTTGCACAGCATTGCATAGAAATATACAATTACTCCACTTCCTCATTTGTACTGATATCTATTTCCAGCTCACATTGGGTGAAAAGGCAGGGCAGGCCTTGGTTAAGTTACCAGTCCATCACTTTCTTATGTTCACTTTAACGAGAATTTTGAGTCTTCACCTAAATATCTGATCTCAAACACACGCAAAAAGCAGATGACAGTGAATATTCATTGATTCAGCCACCCTTGAGCAATAGGGCAACTTCTCCTTGTGTGCTGTCATGGAACAGACAAGTGAAAGGAAGGAAGTAAAAATGATAACATTCAGAAAAACTGACTAAAACAATTTGGTCAGTACGTCCTTCTCCTCTATTGAACCCTGCTTGTAGGCGTTTAAAAGGGAAAATGCTACATGAGTCACATTTCTTTGAACTTTCTTATTTCAATCCCCCACACCATTTCTAACACCCTCAAATTGAAATAAAAGCTGCCTGTATAGTCTTACAAAATGGCGGGAAACAAGTGATTAATGCAGAGCTTGTTAATTACTAGAAACTTTAAATAAAAGTTGATGTAGATTTTCTCCATGTCAGACATCATGCAGTTTGCTTAACTAGTAATCATGGATTATTTTGGAATAATTTTGGATAATTTTACACACTTTCTCTCTTGAAGCACGGTCATTGATTACCTTCAGAAGAAATGGTGGAGTCACCAGACTATTTACTGGCCACAGATGTAAGACTTGTTCGGGCTGGATCTTTTTCCAAGAACAGACTACGGAGGGCAATTCTTACTTCTTGAGCCTCAACATTCAAAGATCTGTGCTCTTATACTGTTGATGTAATCCTTACCTTTTCCAGGTTCAATTTCACAATCTGCTGAAATGTGGGGTAAACATTAATATTTGCTTTTTCACCCTTGTTTTTTCTTCAAATTAATACGTGACAAAAACAAAGTGTTGCATGGCTTGTTTGTCTTGTAAAACGATCAATGTACGTACCATTTATGCATCACGTATCAATGCTCTGAAAATGGCAAGGAATTATGTTATTGTTTTATGTTCTTATTTTAGCATCCCATTTGTTGCAGTGTAAAAAGTGCCCAGTCTTATACACTGTCTGGCCGAAACAATGGTCACATGCTCTTATTCTTTGTTGGACCGCCATTAGCTTTGATTGTGGCATGCATTCACTGTGGCATTGTTTTATTTTCATTGTGTGTTGTGTAAAGTTTTCCCCAAGATCCTGCATTGATGATGGTTGAGTCTAACCGTGGTGCAAGGCCTTTTTCAGCACATCCCAAAGATTCTCAATGGGGTTAAGGTCTGGACTGTTGTGACCGATGTCTGAAAGTGATATCTTATGCTCTCTTTCCCATTTTGAGCTGATGAATCTTGGCATTGTCATCTAAGAATATGCCCGTGTCATCAGGGAAGTCAGCTGGCCTGATTCTTTGGGCAAACCAAACTGCTGAACCTAGACCTGACCAACTACGGGAACTGCAGATCATAGCAAAGCTTTGGCACTAGGCATGATGGATGCATCACTTCATCTCTCTCTTCTTACACTGATGTGCCCATCACTCTGAAACAGGATAAATCTGGACTCATTAGACCACGTGACCTTCTATTGTTCCAGAGTCCAATCTTTATGGTTCCTAGCAAACAGAAGTGGTTCGCCTCGCTGATTAGGGGTTTACTTAAGGCTACACACCTGTTCAGCTCCAATCCCTTGAGTTCTCTTAACATTGTGCGTGTGGAAATGATCTTACTTCACTATTAAACATAGCCCCGAATTGTACTGACGTTTTTCTTTAATTTCATTTAAACACATCGCCGATCACAATGATTCCATATTTTTTTTCCGGCCGCATTTCTTCCTGAAAGATGATTGTTTCCCACTATCCATCCAGTTTTTACTAAGGAGTTGGACAGTTCTTAACCCAATTTTAGTAGTCTCTGCTATCTTCTTAGATGCCTTCTCTGCTTGATGCAAGCCAAGCCTTCTCAAAAACACTAACATCTTTTGTTGCACCAGTGGGGGAAAAAAAAACTCTAAGCTGACAGATAATAGCCCATGCAATAATTATCCAATAGGAGACTCATACCATTTTGCTCGGTTCAGGCCAAGTCGTATTTTTTTTGTCCAGGCAGTGTAAGTTATGAGTAGAAGTTGCCATTGAGAGAGTTTATTTTCTAATCTAATCAGGCTACGGTGACTTTAAGAACTCAATGTTTGTTTGGGATTTGTCTTCATGCAGCCCTACAGTCATCTTTTCTCAGGGGAGCAAGTGCGAAAGCTTAAAATGACTTGAGCTGCTCAGGCCCTGTGTTTTTTCCTAACGTCTTGTTTAGAACTGTGCAAAGCTCTAAACTGTCAGCTTGTCCCATGATGACAGACCCAGTGAAATAGCCACAGGTTGAAGTGGATAGATAACAGGCAAGCCTGAGAGACAGAGCGAGAGTGAGGGAGCTATCTTACACATTACCTCATTGTATACAGTTTGACTTGAAATCTGGACTATTCTTCTTTGTCTTTCTCTTTCTGATCACTCTGCTCTTTTGCAAAATGAAAAAAAGGTTTCTCAGAAGAGCAGTGAAATTGAATCGCCAGCACTTGGTCACACTGCGGATCAGATTTTCCATCAGATCAAATGAACATTCTCCCAAACATTAGAATCTAGGAAGCTCGCTCTGATTTTGAAGAATCTATTTATGTATTTTATTAAATCTACATTATCGCTTCATACGGTGATCTCTAAAAGTTGTTTTTTACTCACCGCTCCCCCTTCTAATATTGGTCATGCACATTTCACATCTCTCTTTCTCGGTGTACTCTCTAGTGACTGCTCTTTTTCCAGAACTCTGACGTGTACTGCGATCATAATTTGATTGACTTCCACAGCTCTTCATGTTTGGACATGTAGCCAAATAAATTCTCCTTGACCACAATAATTTCTTTTTTTATCTGTAGACAACATAACCGAAAAGCATTTTTGGGGCTTATGTTATACTTGATGCCCAATATGACCATGTGGCCAAATAAATATAATATATACTGTGTAATTGCCAGTTGAGAGACAAGAAATGTACTCTTTGGATACCTGACAACCACAATGAGGCAAACGTGAAGCACTTTGAATGGCTTTATTCGCTAGCGTTAATCATCCCGAGTGGAAACTATTGGGAAAGTTGTGGCGATTTAATTGTAGTATTTGAAATCTGAATTCTTTTATGGATCATTCTTTTTCAAGTCAAGTGTTTTTATGTAGAGCTTTCAGGCAGATGTGTCAAAGCAGCTTCACAAAGGGACAAGGCCAATGAAGACTAGGGTGATTGTATAATATTTAATCAAAGGCTATAATTAAATGGCTTATAGATTACATTTAAGGTTTTAATAAAGATCACTATGTTGACCATAATTTAACTTAAATTAAAGTTTTTGAGGAATTCATTGGACTGGTGTGCATGTTTAAATGCTTTTTGTTTATATGTGAAAGCCCACACTAGCAATTCCAATTAGTGTGGGGAGCTTCAAAATTTCAAATTTGAGCTATAACAGTTTAAATATTTATCAAATCCACATAAAACACTGAAACACGTTAATGCTTTTCCCCAAATCCATATATGTTTCCATAAGTTCGTTTTTCATCAGGAAGTGTCATCACTTGGAACATTTAAATATATTTTCCTTAAAAATATTTTTTCCATATCTTTGTGACAATAAGAATTGTGTTATTTATCAACCCACCATTTACATATTTGATGATTTTGTGGTGATATCTTGAAGCGTCATTTAAAAAATACTATCCTGCTGCTCAAATTATTTCTGAGATTTAATTTGCTAAAAAATATTACAATATATTATTAATGTATATTCTTCGAAGGCTGTTGCTTAAATGCAATTTCAACAACATTAAAGATTTTTTGTAAATATTTTTGTTGGGGAGTTTGACATTTGAAATGGAAAAATGTCTCAACATACATTGAACCGGCAGAAAGTGGCTTCTTTGTGTGGAGCAGCAGCAGGACCAGTTACTGTAGCTGGGATCCATTATCCCCTCAACCATCAGTACTAAACTGTGGGAACCTTATTGATCTACAGCTCTGTAATTATTCTACCAGAGTGCTCACACTCACTCTTGCTCCTACATTTTATCTTTCCACTGAGCCCCTGATCCTCTTCTTCTCCTTTAATTGCTTTTTTCCTCATTTTTCTCTTCTGTCCAACACATGCCTCATCACTTCATCTACTTCTCTTTGTCTCACTCCTCTTTTTCTTCCAAATATGATGTGTAAAGTAAAATATTATATAATAGTATATTATAATATATGTGTATGCTACTCATCTTTTGAATACTCTTGGTGTCCTACAAGTAAATGGAGCTGCTGTGACTTTACAGATTGTGTAATGTGATAAAGCAATTTTGGAGTCAGGATATGGGAATTTATTCTAGTTTTGACATGTTTGTTGGGACTTGATGCTTCATGTCTTTTCCCGGGCTTTATAGAAGAATTGGTTTCCAACATTTGTGTGATATTGATGAGGAGTCATTACAAATATTCTCATCCCAGCAACTAACTATGTACAGAGTTTGTAAAGGGTTCTTTTGAAATGTTAGACTGAGATCTTGTTTAATTTGGGTTTGTTCCAAGTTAATTTGAGAGCATTTAAGTATAAAAAAACAAACAAAAAAAAAACAACAAAAAAAAACGATCTCCTGTGAAGCTGCTGTTAACTTCTACTCTGGGAAACTTTTGCTTTGTCCGCCTTAGTCTATTTTCCTAGTCTAATTCAAAAGCACTTAACCACATGCATTTGCCTAAAAATACAGAAGTGATCTCATTTTAAAGGAAAACTTTTAGTTTCACTATACCCATAATATACACGCTAGGGCTGAACGATGTTGGGAAAAAAATTACATTGCGATATTTTTTTCCGAACTATATATATTGCGATATTGAGAGCCATCAATCCATTAATATATAAATATATTACATCATATTAGATTTGTCCAAAAGAAACCCTCATGTTTCTATACAAAAATTAGCAAAAGATAAAAATAAATTCATGAAGCAATATGTTGTTGGAATCAAGATCATGAGCAGTTTTAAAAGCAATATTATATAAAGTCAATTTATATAATATAAAAAATGACACTATATATTGAAAAAAACATCATTGTTTGGAATAAACCCTGTGTATAAAAACTTTTATTACATATGACTGTGATTGAAAAATTCACAAAACTCACAGAGCTCTCGATGATGGTATAAACATCTTCTTTCACTATTTACAAGTGTTTTGGCACTAAAATCGAAAGTTCAGTGTGCCAAAAACAGCGGAAGAATGCAAGGAAATAGGAAAAAAAGACGCATGTGTGCGAATGCGGAATAATAATCATGGACAGAACACGGTAAAACAGCTAAATGTAACACTAATAAACCGATTACTACTGCTAAGACAATGCTTATATTATTATATACAGTATAAATATTATATTTACAGTGAAATCTCCGCTAAACTGTTCACAGTAAATCAATCACTCATCTGTCAGTGGTCTCCTACGCTACTGGTGAAAGGTCTGTTTCTCTCTGTTTGTTGCCCGCCACAGCTTCAGTTTTAAAGGGTTCACTTCTGTTGCCGACCTGGAAAAAAAGTGCTCTTTGGACTTCCGTGTTATTACTTGTAACACAGAAAATTATAATCTATTAATGGTGTTCCCGCTCCCGTTGATTTTTATTCCCGTCCCGATCACGAGATTAATAACAAAAGTTTATCCCATCCCACAGGAATCCCACGGGAATCACGAGACCCGCGGGAAATCCTGACAAATGTCATCCTCTATGAGGTGTCACACTAGCAAAATCGCACCTCTTCATTTCACATTTTTAGTAGTGAATGGTTCCTGACTGTGCCGCTGCTCACCGCTTACAGCACACAATCACTGTGGAGGCACGCGGAACGTACATGTCACCCCAGCAACAAGCCATACAACAAACGCGTGTTTTGCTACATTATGCTACCGTTCTGTTAAACACCATGGGCTTCTACCACACACATCGTATGTTCTGGTGATGTGAGTATCGCGCATGCGCACATCGCGATATCGATGTCAAAACAGAATATCGTTCAGCCCTAATACACGCTTTTAAAAACGAATCCAGTTCATTTAGGTTTTGTTTATATAAAGTTGCCTGCAGTCATATATGGAGAGGAACATTATACTTGAATTGTTATTGGTACATTTTGTTGCATCTTTTACCAATTTTAAACATGTTAATATGTCCCAACATTTAGATGTAGTGAAGGGATGAGGATTTAATTTGGTAAAGATGGTGGTAGGCAGCTCCTAATTAAATAATCAGCACATTACGTTGTATTTGCTGTGGCAATATGGACATTTATTTAGATTGAAAATCGCACCTATATAATTTCTCTGTATATTTAGCGCATATAATATCTGTATATTATAATATCGCAATGTTGCTTTTGTTGCCTTTGGGGGTTACCTCTGGTGACTTGATTGAAGATTTCCAGTTATCAGTTTAGCTAGATAGTCAGTTTAGCTTGGAACTCCAGAGATCAGCTGTTTAAACATCTTTGCTTAGTACTGATTAGTTTTCGCATGGATCGGATTTAAAGGTGCTTCATAAAAAAAGTCAAATTTGTGCTTAATTATGATGTTCTAAAATAAAAAAAGAACATTGTTTTCTCAATTTCAAGAAAAATAAATAGCTTTAAAACAAATTGGAGATTAGTGAAATTTTATGAAAACATTAATTTTATGTAAAATCGACTAGCTCTGTTTCAGAGTGGGTGTGTTAATAGTAGAGGTTGGATGAAACAATACACTGACCTCACAATCTGACATGTATTTTGATACAGGGTTCATGGTACGATATGCAACACGATATTAAAAAAAGGACAAAAAATGTTTAAAATAGCGATCACAATGTTTAATTTCAGAAGCAGTAAATTAGAACTATGTTACACAGAAGAATATCTCACTGGCTCAGCAGTAAAGATATTAAAAGAAAAGATAAAAGTCCTAAAGATATTAAAAAATTGTGTTTTTTTTACATTCAAAACTGGCACTTAAGACTTAAATAGACATATATAGTTAAATAGACAAGCTATAAAACACATAAAAACACTTGATGCAATATGTTTTTCAACAGACAAAAAAAAACATCTTCCCGTTGGTCAGGAATAAGGTGGAGCAACGATGGAAATCCAGGGTCCAGAGCAGCAGTCTTGGTCAGAGGTTTTGCACCATGCTCTGTTCAGTCATGCATTTTGAGGGTAACTACTGGAAAACCAAACTGCTGCTGGACTTCGGACTTGAAGCGTCCTCTTTTTAAATGTCTGTTCAAGTTGGACACGTCTTTTTAATATACTTGCAACTCATCTTGTGAGATTAAACGACCATCGTCATATAGTAGACAAATTGCAATCTGGCGATAGCGATATGTATTCGCGGTGCCTCTATCATGTTCATGCTGTTTGAGATGAACACATGAACATGATGCTGTTTTGTTGTCTCGTGAGGAAAAGTGTTGCATTTTGTCGATTTGAATAGATGACAATTGCAATGTAATAAAAAAAGACTATTATTTGGTATAAAAAATTGTATTTCAATTTTGTAATTTGAATATTAAACATCTGAATTTTCATAAACTGCATATTGTGATGAGCCCGAGTGTGATCAGCATTTGTTGGGTGCAACTCATTTGGCCTGCGAATTCTTTTAATTCTTGTAGATTAACACATTAATCGTAAGATTGCACATTTTACCAGTTGTTTTGCCTCAAAGGTTGGCACATTAAACAGCCGGGTTACTGAAAGACCTTTGAGTTGTGCAGAAATAAGGCATTGGTTTTCATTATCTGCTGTCTTAGGTAGTAAACAAACAACCCCCCCGACCAATGGCATCTCTTCACAATTTTGATAGCCCTGCCTCACACATGCATCTACAATAAACCATTATGGAGGAATCTGCCGAGTCACCCAGTTGATGGTATGATGTTCTCGCATTCGCTAAAAAGCCTTGGCTCCATGCGCATTTTCTTGTTCCACAGGCAGTTTTCTCTTCTTTTTTTTTTTACACCATTTTTAATCTGTTTTTCTCACTCTCAGTTTGATTGAGCCCCCATGCTCCTTTTCATTAATAAACACGCCCTTTACCACTGATTGGCTACCCCGTCTGTTTCTACAGGTTTCAACACTTCCTCATGCTTTTTTGAGTCTGCTCATAAGCAGAAGACTTTGTCTTGTGGTGAACCCCAGAGGAGCCCTGCTATTCTCTATCAGCTGTGTGTGCTTGGCTGCTGCTATCACTTTTATTAGCCAGCTCATCTGTGCTAATTAGCCTGGTTGATATATGTGTGAATGGGAAAGGGCTTTAGCTCAACACCTGTGTGTGTTTGCACATTGGAGAGTATCTGTGCTTTTACAAGGTCACTTCAACAGCTGCAGCGGTGTAATCTGAACAAGCGGGCAGGTGCATGTGTGTTTATGTGATGCAGCACTTTTAACTGTGTTCAATCCATTGTGGAAAGAAAGTAAAGAAAGGCAGATTAATGTACTATTACTGTAGTGTATAGTGTTCCAATTGTGGTTTGGAGCAAACAAATGTGGCTTCAATTATTGCTTTTTTTTTTTGCTGTGTTTGAATTAGTGCTAAAGTGTTTTTCTTTCTCGACAGGAAGTTTGGGGAGCACCCTCAACCACAGCGCCTGACAAGGTAAGTGTACCATTATTACATATCATTGACAATTAATAGTTCTTATGCTCCATCTTTATATTGCTATTCTGCCGTGAAATTTGTCATTTTCTTTTTCAGCCAGCCACATTTGAGAGCCATAAGAGTTATTAGTTAATTTTTTTTTATTACACCTGAACAAATATATAGTGTTAGGTTCCATTTTATTGCATTCAATAACTATTTAGTTCAATAAAATTCTTAAAGGGGGCATGAAATTGTTTTTCTTTTTTTTTTTCTTTTTTAAATGTTCACATTTGTCTAATTGTATGGGAATGGTTATTGTTTTACTCAAAAGTCTCTATTTTTAACTAAAAAATCTCTTAATTTTCTAGCCCAGGCCAGAAAGTGGGTTCAGAAATGAGTTGAGGGTTTCATTTGAAAAACTTTGTAACTATTCCCCAGTTGCTCACCCATTGGTTAAGGATTTGCATATTCATGACATGTATGCAAAGTTACTGACAGACGGTTAACATGGCAACGTCAATACTGACCTATCAACTTTTTATTAAAGCAACGTTGATAGATTCTCTAATGGTGTTTGGAGAAAACCTTTTACCTCTATGAACCAGAATCTGATCCCGAATCAGATGCACATGCACCTTCACCCATAGTGGCGTTCCCTGCCCTGGGCATTTGTGGCTTTAGTCCCGAACGTTTTCTCAGTAGCCCTGGATGATTAAACTCCAGAGGAATTAATAAATACACAATAACTGAGGATTAACTTGCCACTAAAGAAATGACTTAATTATGCTAAGACCAATCAGAGAGATGGATTGTCTGTAGTGTCTGTTTTTATTGGCTGATCTGAACTGTTTGTGTTGTGCAGCCTCGATTGAGGCAGAGACACTTTCAGAGACAAAGGCAGAAACAGTGGATATAATGTTTTTTTTTTGCTAAATAAAGCCTTGACCGTCACTCATGTTTCAAGAGAGCCACCAGCAAAAACAAGTAAATGAACGTGCGAAGGCTTGACGGGGAAGCATGAGCGCACCTTTATGATCCCAAAATAAGTTACCAAAATACATGCTTTCTTTCAGTCTGGTTACTTCTGTTGATGTTTGACCATTTATTTTGCACCACTTGCCCGAACATGTGCCAGTTGTCATGAGTTATGAGCTAAGGGACCTTACTCACAGTCAGTACTGGCCACTTTGTGACACCTTTAAGGGCCAAATTCATTAAGATGATCTTTGCTGAACGGCTGACATTTGCTTTTAGTGTGTGTGTGCGTGTGTGAGTGTGTGCGCGTGAGTGAAGAAAGCAATTGCTGAATCTATTGGGATTTGCCCGGAGGGAGATGAACCTTTACAGTGTCAGATAACTGGCAGAGGATTTTTGCCTCTTTTGCACATTCAAACATGCTTTGGCACAAGTAAAGATTTCTCAAAGCATAACTAATTCTTCATAATGTGGACAAGAACTAACTTGAGCACTTTGTGCTGGGAAAACGAAAAATGTTGTTCTGGTACAAACTGCAATTTTCAACGTAGACCACGTTTCCAACAAAAGAACCACGTTTCTAAAGAGAAAAAAGCAGACTTACTTTACTAAAGCAAATACACACTGAAAACCAAAAGTAAGCTTTTGTTGGTGTTTTTTTTTTTACCAGACACTGGATCCACACTTCTAATCTGGAATATTGACAAAGATATCAGTAACCCATCCTTTTTTTACAGTCGGATTCTTCTTGTTTAATATAATATCAGAAAGTCTCTAGCAAACAAAGCTAGGCTAGGCTTTCTTTTGCTACTTTTTACTGTGTGAATTTTGAGCATTTTGATGCTATTTATTTACAATGTTGGATGATTCAGTTCCACAACTTTGATGCAAGAAGAGTATGGTATAGTGTAACATGTCTCAGAGTGGTTTTCCCATTGTGTTCTTGTTTCTGGTCATTGTGACATTTGATTTTATCTGCTGTGGCTTTGAATTGATTTGAAAAAGGCTGTATGTTTGTTGCACGTATGACAGAATTTGTTCCTGTTGAACTAACCACATTATTACTGAAAACTGATGAGTAATAGCTACTGTAAGTCTATTCTTCTACTGTTTATATTTAGACATTAAGATTTCTGTGGTGTGAAGCATTTTATTGTGCATAGGAAAACACCAATCTTCATTCTGTGGGTTGCATTAAGGGAGTTTTAATTAATAGATATCTCCTCAACCAAAACTCCATTTTCTGATTTAAAGTTCATGTCAGAAGTTTATTAGTGTTCTCTTTATCTTTGGGCTGATTTTCCAATGTTAACTAGGATGCACAATATCAGACCCTTATCTTTTTGACTACCACATTATTGTCATACGGATGTTCTATACTAATTGTACCACTGCACAATCACTGGTCTCAAAAGGAACTAGATTACTATGATTAAATTACAGCTGGGTAAAGGTGAGCAAGTTTGTTTTCAGAATAGTCTATTCAAATAACTGCTTATATATATATATTTTTTTAATTTTCATACTTTATTTCTACATCTCAAGATGGTTTCAAATTGAATTTGCCCAAAACTTGTTTGTACCCAAAGCTTTTTCTTTATGTTTTTGCCAAAATCTTTATCTATTGTTTCCCTATTCAGAAAGCTCATATTGTCGTTTAGTGTAGTCCCCAAAACTAAAATGGTTAAAAGTCAAAAAGCATGTCCCATGTCCTATAATGCCCTTTTTTTTCTCAGTAACGATTTACCCAGAGACTATTCGGCAAGTGTTTTTCTCTCAAACTCATCTTTCGCATGATGAAAACTTTGCCAATGGGTTGTTCTTGCTTGTTGGTTTTTGTTTATTTGATATTAATTTAGAGCATGCAGTCAGAAACAGAAATCCCATCGTTATCCACTACAACAGTTGATCATAGTAGTTAAATTACCGGTATACTATATTTTAAATTTGAAAAGTTAATTATGCACTTTTTGAAGTCTCCAACAACAGGTTGAAATGGATCCAAAGGTCAAAAAACGATTTGAAAGTCTTTTAATGCGTATGTCACATGCATCTCCCTGAAAAAGATGCCTAACAACAAATATTGCACTACTGTTAATACTCGTATATAAAGTAAAAGCAAAAAGTGCTTTAAAAGTCAACAATACCACAACACTGCCTTATGAGTATGTACCTGTCACAATGGGGGGAGCTGAGGATAAAGTGCCGAGTTTTACAGCAAGGTGTACCCGCCATCGAAAGTCCAGCACGCACTAATGCATAAACGCAACCCCAGGAAGAAGTCCGGCGAGTGTAACGGCACTTGTGTCAGAAGAGGAAGAGGGCTCAGCGATTGGAGCAGGATTCCTCTCAGTGTTAAATATTCAGTTATATTAATGTTTTCCCAACTCAGCAATTATTGTAAGCGTGACATTTTCACTCTAATGTATGTAGTTGCACATGTGGAAGCTGCATGATACCAGTAGTTTGCCACAGAGAGTAGGAGGAGCTTTGCTTTGAAACATGAATATATGACGTGCATATGACAGAAGGAAGACACTCTAAGTGATTTCACTGATGAAGAAAAGACAATATGGATTCAAAGAATTGTCAGAGAAAATGCAACGTTTCCTTCTTAGTCTTAAACATGGAATCTGCATGACATGGTGCCACCTAATGAACTGGATACACAGAGAACATTTAAAATGTACATTCATTTTACACTCTGTATGAAAGGTAATTTTGAAAAATTAACAATAGGGGAACTTTAAGGATTCGGCCAAGGTTTAGAGCAGTCTGTTTATCTGGCTCCATCTCCATCTTGTCATTATTATTTTGGTCTCAGTTCAAAGATGTTTGAATTTATTTGACCTCACCATTTTCAACCATTGACAACCAGACAACCACAAGCTAATGATAGCAGTGTTAACCAGAGGAATATATTGAATTAAATAAAGTTAGACATGTTTCTATAACATTACAAAACACTTTTTAATTGTACTGCCATGGCTACAGAGCTACAATTAACAGCAAATGTGCACTGATATTTTACAAAACTTGTTTCCCTGCGCACTCACTACTTCAAGGCCAGACCCCTAGCTATGGCAGAAACCCACCAAAAGTCCAACAATGAAGCATCTTTCATCAGGATTGTTAGAAAGCATGTTTAAAGACGAATATAGAAATTGTCATATGGTCATCATTTTGTTGCATTATTGAGTAAACGGGTCTGTTTTTACTTGGATAATAGAACTCTCTCCCTGCCAAAGAATTTGGTTGAGCGGCTTTACCCCCTTCGCTTGAGATTTCCTTACACAAACATACCAGGTTATTAGACGTATCAAAGGTGTCAGATGTCAAAGGCCTGAGGAAGATGACATCACCAGACCAGCAGGAACCTCTGTAGTTTCAGGGATTCCTAACTTGAATTTGTGCTAAATGTTTTTGTTGCAAAAGGAAGCGTTCATGGGGCCAATGTGAGCTGTCCACCAACAATACCCCCATTTCTGTGTCCCTCTGAGGATTGTGACGTGTCAAGTGTCACCGACATCTGTGCAAAAGGGCTGTTTTTGAGTTTGTATCCAAGTCTGTTCCACATCAGTGTGTATTCCTCATATCAGTTCAAAGAAATTTTATATTTTGTTGAAATGCATTTCCCAAGAGTTCAGATTTCGCAGACTAATTTAAGTTTGCACATGTTGGGATGTTTTTGGTTAGTTAACTGAGGTAATTGGACCACTGGCATGAAATCCAAATTCTTTGATTATGAGCTAAGAGATTGTGCTCTGTTTGACTTGTGCTCACACTCTCGCATATTGTTGTCCTTTTGCCCTTTTACTTACCCCCCTTTTCCCGGTCGTTTTATTTGAAAGACCCCCAGCTGGAAAGCTGAGATTTTTGGCCGCAGTGTTTGTGTGCTTTTTGCAAGCAACACATAGTTGCTCTCACTAGAGGATTAGCTAATCAAACTCCGGCCTGTGGCTCTCCAACTTTGGGTTTTCTTGTGCATGCAGTCCTTCAGAAAGCTTTCTTGTAATGAAGCTTACACATGCATTCATGCTTTCAGAACCATTATCATGTTCCATTTATAAGCAATTTTACAGTTCTAAAGTGCAAGGAGGGGTTTGAAAATCAAACAGGGATGCTATGTTATGGAAATGCCTGTTATAAATGTAATCAGTGAAATATGTATTGGGGCAAAATCAAGCCAATTGGCTGTACTTATCTTGGGCTACTCTTATCTACTTGAAAAGAACAGTACTGAAATAACCGGTATAGTCAAAAATTCTAGTCTGAACATATATTGCAGACACAAACACACTGTTTTTAAGAGTTAATAGAATTATTGCCTATTTCTAGGGCTCAAGCTCCTTCAAATGTGCATAGAACCCTATTTTAGTTGCTCAGAGCATTATTGATTTGTGGCTTTTGGTGAATTTTGAGGGCCTAAGTCACCGAATTTTGCTAATGCTTCAGAACTGGTGAAAATTTGATTGTGGTTTGAAAAGTGTTGTTCAAAAACGCAGCGTCTGCGGTGAAATCATCTTACCCTTTTATTTCAAGTGTGGCTGTAGACATCTCTAGGTTTTGAGGGCTACACAATTCCCCCTTCTTTAAAAAAAAAGCATTGGGACACCCATTCACCTCACATGAACACTGAAAATGATTGTAAAGTAGTAGGGTTTGGAAAGGAACTGACCTTACACCCAACGATAAAACTTGCGAATGTATTTTCAGAGCTGGAAATGTATCAATCTAGAGTTTGAGACTTATGACAATTTCTAAATGTGTGGTTTACGCCATGTTTCCCAAAAATTCCCATAACAAACAAAAACTTCTCTCTGATTTTCAGAGAAGCCATGCGGAATTACCTGAAGGAGAGAGGAGACCAAACTGTGCTCATCTTACATGCAAAAGTTGCACAGAAATCATACGGCAATGAAAAAAGGTAAACAATCTCTGTTAACCTTTGTTAAATATGAATGTTTTAGGTTATGTGTCTAAAAGCTATTCTTTTCTTTTGTAAAGCCTTACTCCCATCACTGAATGTGTGATCTAATCACGTACCATCTACAGTTGTGCTCATAGATTTACAAACCCTGGCAAAATGTTTGATTTCTCTGCCATTTTTCAGAAAATATGAATAATATTCATTCTTCTTAGCAAAATGCCTTCAACTCTTGTAAATTCTTGGGTTTCAATGATATTACGGCCAGGAGACTGAGATGGCAACTGCAGAATGTTCGCTTTGTTCTGGTGTAACCAATAACAATTGGACTTGGCCTTGTGTTTTGGATCATTTTGGTGATGTCCAGTAACGTCCTATGTGCAGATGTCCTCCAGTTTCCTTCAATAAGCTGCATTCATCTTCCCACCAATTTTGACCAAGTTTCCTGTGCGTTTGGAGCTCACACATCCTCAAAGCATCAGTGAACCACCTCTGTGTTTCACAGTGGGGATGGTGTTCCGTTCATGTTTACTTCTCTCCCAACATATTCATTGTTGTGGCCAAAACGTTCATTGGTGTATTGTAAGTGGCATAGTAATGTTTTTTTCTTTCTTGTAACTTGACCGTGCAACCCATTTTATTTAAAATATCTCCTTATCGTGCTTCTTGAAACAGCCATGGCACATTTTTTCAGAGAGTCTTGTATTTTAACTGAAGTGTTTTTGTGGAAATCTCTCACTTTCAGTTTGAACTCCGCAGATTGGCATTCCCAGTTCCTAGAGTATCTTTTTTTTATATCCCTTCCCTGTTTTGTGCAGCTATTCCTGTTGATGCTTTGACAGCTCTTGGCATTCACCATCATTCAGAAATGTCAGGCATCACTGGATGAAACTTAAAAACCTTTTATTAACAAACCTTGATTACAACCAAACGAGTTTGAGGTGAGGACTGTGACCTTTACCGGCCACTCAAACCCCTGTTGTGTTGTTTTTTGTTCATATTATCAGGCCATAATCACCAGGGAACTTTTGGAAAGTTTCTTTTCTCTGTTTAACAATAAATGACATCACCCAACCACAAACCATGAGTGGCAAAAATGTTTTTAGATTATCTTTCATAATTTGTCAAGCAGCAGTCATCGACAAATGACATGTCAGCTTCTCTCTGGGGGTGTAAAGGCTTATACCATCGTCACCTGACCTAACCACATCCTCACTGCTGCTTAATGAACTTTACCTCAAAGAATATAAGCTATGGAAAATCTTTTACACCTTGTTCAGTCAGGCTTTAAACATCACCTTCACTGTACTTGCATTGTAAGGTAATGTTTTCTCAGGTCTCGGCCGTCAGCCTCCTGGCCACGTAACTAGTAGTGCCTGTTTATTACAAAGATACTTTGTGTAGTGGCGAAAAAAACTATTTATGCTTTACTTGCTGAAAATAAAGGATTCATTCACAAAACCATATTCCAGATGAAGCCACTTAAGCTGTTTATTTTTTTGGAATGACGAGATTTTTAAAAAAGAATAGAGAAAAATGAAGAGTTTATGTGGTCGGAGAAGAAAAAAACACAGTCAACGAGAGAAGCTGATAAGAAAAGAAACCAAATAATGACAGGAAAGAGAAAAGAAATGATTGAGGAGGCGAGGCGATATGAGACCGGGAAGTGAAGGAGAGAAGGTCAGTGGAAAGACAGACAAGATGATTATTGTGGAGAAACAGAGGGAAGTGATGTCGTTGTAACAGCTCAGTCGGCCTCATTTGGCAAAGACTCACTGCTGTTATTTGCTGTTATTCATGGACAGCCCTCCAAAACCTGGAAACCTGTCAAGAGCCACAGATTGCCAGATGAGAACAGCAATGAAATCATATACATGTGTTCTGTAATGAGAGACGGCTTTCGCTAGGAAGTGGATCGTTTAGCTGGAGTTTAAAATGAATGTGAAGCACTTGACTTGTTGCAGCATTTCTGCTTCTACGACTGTCCTTGTGACTCTGTTCATTTCCATCACGGTTAATTCTGACTATTGCACTTACTAATAAGGATTCCAGTCCCTCTAAATGTAATGGTCAATGAATTTCACTCTTTTTATGTGCTTTCAATTTGTAGCCAACGTTCTGATTTTCCATAGGAGAGATAAATGTGTGCTACTAATTTTTCATGGCGCCAAAGCTAGCACTGGTTTGTGTCATGCTAGTGTCACAGAATCTCCAGAAATATCATCCAAGGTGTATGGATTGAAAAAAAGTGTACAAACGTTTTGGGCAGGTGTTGAAAATGCTGTAAACTAGAGCTGCAACGATGAATTGATTGAAATTGATAATGAAATTCGTTGTCAGTTGGGGTGCTCACATCACTGAGGAGTATGATGCCCACAGATACACCCAATGGAGGGTACAGAAGCGTCTGTAGGAAAAAGCATGTGCCTCAAGTCTTCCAGAATCTGATTTCTACCTCTGTTTCATTAATGTTTATATATTTTTTTTAAACTAAATATGCTGCTTAATAGCATGCTTTTGTCCTAATTTCATTATGTGAATTTAATAAAAGAACAAATGTTTTGCTTTTTATTTGTTAATTTATATTTTGGGTATTTAGAGAGTTTTTACTGTTCTAAAACAAACTTTGCCTTTCATTTAAGGTTTGAAATGTCCAAATTACAGATAATTGAGCTCTATTTGTTGCTTTTGGGATTTTTATAGTTTTCTTTCATACGTAACTAATACCCTGATTTATAGTTTTACATAGTTATAAGTAAAACATCAAAATAAAGAAGCGTTTAGTTTTAATCTGATTTATCAATAGATACAAAAAAAAACATCCAACTAATTGATTATCAAAATACTCGTTAGTTGCAGCCCTACTTTAAACAAAAAGTGCTTCCAAAAATTTAAACAACGATTTTTTTTTAAATATATGTAATGAGAAGAAAGCATGAAAAACAACAATTTTAAAGCAATTCAGTATTTGGTGTCACCCATTGCTTTCAAACCTGCATGAATTCTTAAATGAACCTGCACAAAGTCAGGGATTTTTACCGCAGGAACCAGTTAATCTAAACCAAACTGGGTAAAGAACAGCGAAACTCCAAGGTGCTACCAAGGTGAGGTTGAGAAAGATAGTTTCTTATCATTGCAAGATTGAGCACAGCTAACACGAAACCATGTAGTTATACTGTCAGGATTCATAGATGCAGTGGACAGCAGCTCAGCTAAGGAAAATTAGTGCAGCAGATACAAGACCCATAATGCTAATTACCCAGCAATCTCCAGCAGTGGTATCCACTCAGAGCAAGCAGAAACCATTGGAACCCAGGTTCACACATCTATTGTTTGGAGAAGTCTAGCCAGAAGGGGTCTAGGAAGAGTTGCGGGCAAAAAGCCTGGAGGAAACAAAGCCAAGTGACTCAAGTGTGCACGAAAACATAGCAGAATAATTATTAACTATCTCCAGCACAAAGAAGAACAAGAAGTACTGGAAGTGATGGCATTGCCTTCACAGAGCCCTGATCTCAACATCTTCGAGTGTTTCCAGGATTACATGAAGAAACAGAAGGATGTAGGAGTTGGTTTGCTGCAACAGATTCTACAAAAACTAAAAACAAGTGCACTTAGACGAATAGTTGCTGTTTTAAAAGGTGTGCAAGAAAATTGTAAATCATTATATAATTGGATGCGTTGAACCCTATTGTAATGTTACTAAGCATTTTACTATTGCGGCTTTTTGTGCATTTTTGAGAGCCTAAATCTGCTCCAAAAGTCACAGAATTTCACACACCCATCAGAACAGGTGACAATGTATGTCTTATTGTGGTTTGGTAAGTGGCTCTATAGTGCCACCTAACATGTTTCAGCTCATGTTGTGCTCTCAATATGTTTGCGAACAAAATTTGGCACCAAGACTTAAATATAAGTAAATTGTATTGCGTTTGCAAGATTGTCAGGAAGACGGCAATTTTGCAAAACTTTTACTTGTGTAATAGTAATAATTTTATCTGTTCATCTCCAAACTCCATCAGTTTTATGTAAAGGCTGTTAAATTGTGAAGCTTTATTGACTATGTTTAACAATGTGCTTACAGTGGGCATCAAAAGTTGAAATTTAGCCATAAACAGGAATTTTTAAAAACAGCCATAAAATGTCTGATGGATCCAAAATATGCAAACTAAAAAAAAAAATAGACTATATTAACAGTCCATGTCTGAACCCATCAATAACATATTATTTTGCTTATAGCTCCATTAGGTGCCCACAGGAAATACGTTTAACATTGATAAGGTACTTCTTTTTTTTTTTTACCAATTTTGAAAATACTGGCCAAATATTTAGACTAAAAAATATGTAGACTCAATATCGCGGCCTGGGATAATGAGTTATATCTCATTAAATATAATGAGAATATTTCATGTGCCTTGACCATTCAGTAGTTTTACCAATTCTCTCTTGAAGACGTCTTCGAAATACCGATCGTTGTAGCATATAGTGTAACAAACTGGCCACAGAGAGGAACCAGAGGTGCTCGAGCCTTTTGATCACTGCTTGCAGCTTTAATTCGTCTTATTATTGTTTAATGTAAATATCTAATTATTTGATGTTACTGTTAGCTTATCCTGAAGGAAGAAAGGGAGAGAACCCAGAAAAGACACAAACTTGGAAGCTTAGGTGCACAGCTTGTCCACAATCTCTTTTTCCAACCTTTCTGTCTACAGACGAAATGAGATATTTTACTAATGATAAATCTATAAATTATCAAACATCACTATTCTATTTGCTGCACTATTTAAAACAATTGCAATTAAATTCTTGTTGTAGTCTAAATTCACCTGTAATGCTAGACTGGTAATGACAGCAAATGAGAGGCTTTCTTGGTGTTTTTTTTTTTTTAAACCAATACATGTACAAGTTTGAATATACCATAAATTCTGCGTGTTGTGTAAGTGAAACTAAAAATATTTCCAATGCCACTTGTCAGTCATCAAAACCACCAGACTCTTTCACTATTACTATGTGTGGCCGCCTTCAAATGCATTGTTCAAAGACTTTAGTATAGTTATGATAACCAGCTCAAACAAATGCGTATTAGTTGAGTTGAACGAGTGCAGATTCACTTCCCTAACTTGTGTCTACAGTATGTTTCAGTCTGACTAGATGTGGAAGTACTGTTATTCCCCTGTCATTTCTGCTGCTTTCTGTGTCACAAGTTTTCCCCCGCCTCACGTCTAGACGAGCTTCTCTACGAGACAGTGTCACCCACAGAGTTCATCAGTTTAATGTCAAGTAGAGAGATGTCATACATCTGGGTTTGGGGACATGCTGATTGATATCCGTCTGCTTTGATCACTATCTAGGCCACAATACACAAGAGATGAGAAAAGATGAGACAGACCCCAGACTCAGGGGTTTTTAGGGTTTGAAATGGTCCTGCTGTTTAGTGGGATTGGATTTCAATTTTGACTGTTGCTGGTCTCATGATTGTGCTAGAGATGAGAACTACAGAGATGCTGGAGCAGTCCTGCCACCTACTGTTGAGGGGAAGCAAGTATGAGGATTTTATTGGGTTAAAACATGTAATTGTTTCTCTCTTTCTCATTCATTCATTTTCCAACCCGCTTATTCCCTTTTTGGGGTCCCTGGGGACCAGTGCACATTGGGCGAGAGGCGGGGGTACACCCTGGACAGGTCACCAGTCCATTGCAGGGCAACATTCACTCACACATTCACACCTAAGGGGGAATTTAGATTATTCAGTTAACCTAACCGCATGTTTTTGGGATTGTGGGGAAAACCGGAGCACCCGGAGCAAACCCACACAAACACAGGGAGAACATGAAAACTCCTTCCAGGAAGGTCACCGGCGAGCCTCAAACCGACAACCTTCTAACAGGAAGTCCACAATCTGTGAGATCCAGTATCTTTTGGTATATATTTGCCCCTCAGTTTTAACAGTTTAAAATGTACAAAATGTCACTATAATCTCTCTATGTGATGTTTCATTATTTTTAATTCATATTCTAGCTATTAATTAATTAATTCTTAAACTCACATTTGTAATTTGATTAATTTGTTTATTTTTTTGAAAATCTTGAATAAAAATGTGTATTATCATGCATAGCACATACTGTAAAAGCGAGTTTTACTTTTGGATCAGTCAAAAAATAACTTGGAGTGCCCTCTTGTGGCAATTTCCCATTAAAACTGAAATACTCAATAAGCTGCAGTTTAAATTCAATTTCTTGAAAAATACTGTTGGATTATTAAAATGTCTTTTTGACTGACATTTAAATGTGAAGTGTATTCTGGATTCAAATCAAAATAAAAGCGACACTTTTGCCGCTTTGAGTGAAACATGCGTGTATCTCATCTTGTTTTTAACTTCAGCTTTAAAAATAAACTACTCTGTTTATTTCGTTAGATCACTGTATGTGGCATGAGACTCTTAAGAACATATTCACATTCAGTATTGAAGCAAAAACAGCAGACTCCTCACACTACGTCATCTGCTGTTTCAAAGTCTGACAAATAAAGATCTCAGTATTTTAATCTCTTAATGCAAGGATTCCGATGCTGAAAACGGACAATATTAGACTTAAAAAACATATCAATCCAGTGATGCAGTGCAGGTAACCCACCATCTATCAGATAGTTGAAATGTCCAATATTTGATGGCTGAAGAAGTTGTATAGTATGTATTGCAGTAATTGAACAATTCACAAAATCAACAACCCCTTCCACCAAAACACAAAGACCGAAGCGCCACGACGATAAGAAGTGACATAACCCCGCAACATTTTGATACACAGCTAAAGTATACGGAGTTAATCTGTGATCACACAATCATAAACTCCTCATCTTTAACACAGTACTGTATATGTTTTCAACGAGTAACAAAGGCTCTTTTGTGTGTTTGTGTAATTGCAGGTTTTTTTGTCCTCCACCGTGTGTTTATTTAATGGGCTGCGGCTGGAAGCAGAAACGGGAGCAGATGGAGAGGGACGGATGCACTGAACAGGAATCCCAGCCCTGCGCCTTCATCGGCATTGGCAACAGCGAGCAGGAAATGCAGCAGCTCAACCTCGAGGGCAAGGTATTCTGTCACTAATTCAATACGCCTGCATTAAACAACTAATTGTAATTAAAGCACATTTAAGCTCAGTGTGATATCCCAATAATAGGTCCATTAAAAACTGGCAATTAATTTATATAGCACCTTTAAAACAATCAGAATTCATTGGTTCGAGGTCACATGGAGGAGAAACAGCATTTTACAGTTTATTACTAAGGTATTAACAGGATTCAGGCAAAACATAAATAAGAAAAAAAGCCAGAACCTCCCTTAAAGGGCCAAAAAAGCCAAATTCGAATAACATTATGTATGTTCACAATTTATTTTTAGTTTGTTACAAAGACACTGAAAATGACAGCATACATTTTGGTCCAATATTAAAAATACAGTGGTACCCCGAGATATGAAGCTAATGCGTTCCAGGGTGACGTTCGTACCTCGAACAGTTCATATGTCAAAGCAAGTTTTACATGTAAAACACCTAATCCGTGCAACGGCTCTCAGAAACAAAAGTATAAGTAGAAGGAAAAAAAGGAAAACCACACAGTAAAATCTTAAGAGTTAAATTAACTCTACTCAGAGTGTATTTGGTCCCACTCTATATAGAGTTAAACCAACTCTAAAGGAGAGTTATTTAAATAAGTCTATTTGAACTAAACAGTCTATTTTTGTCTGTTTTTACTCTTTCTGGAGTGGACTTGGTCCCTCTCTGAATAGTTAATATTTAGTTTGCATTTTCCATGCAGATTTGGAAAAACATAAAGAAAATAAATTACTCTTTCTCAGAGTCGGTTTAACTCTATATAGAGTGGGACCAAATATACTCCGAGTAGAGTTAATTTAACTCTTAGGATTTTACTGTGCAGAGAAAAATCAAGTAACATTTCTTCAATCCTTGAATCTACACATTGTTAATGTAATAAATGACGATAAAACACACCCAAAATACATAATATGGACACAAATGTAAAACCTTACCTTGAGAGTGAGGCAATGTGTCGGAGGAGGTGGAACAGGTGGCGGAAGCCACGTGTTTGACACCACGTATGAAAGTTTCTTGAGATGTTTCATGAATTGCTGACACTAACACGGTTTCAAGCACAAGCGGCTGAGAATACCGAGAGCGTGAGAAGGGGACGGAGAGAGCACGTCACAGGGTTTCTCTTACTGGCGCTACAGAACAGCACTTTCCACGTTAAAAACGTTTTTTTTTTTTTT
>SRMA01024368.1:0-53012 GCA_007224835.1 Danionella cerebrum
CCTTCTTCTCAGCACATCACCCCTGTCCTGCAGCAGCTTCACTGGTTACCAGTTAATTTTCGAATTGATTTTAAAATTTTGATTTTAACTTTCAAAGCCATCCACAATCTCGCCCCTCCTTATTTGTCTGCCCTCATCCACATTGCTGCTCCCTCTCGCACCCTGAGATCTTCCTCTTCCCTTCACTTGTCTGTTCCCTCTGCTCGGCTGTCGTCAATGGGCAATAGAGCATTCAGCCTCTCTGCTCCCCAGCTTTGGAACTCACTGCCACCTGCCATCAGAAACATTGACTCTCTCACATTATTCAAATCGAAACTAAAAACCCACCTATTTAAGATGGCTTTTAATGTTTAATCTGTTCCTGCACTATTGTTGTGTATTTTAATATTATTTTTCTTAGTATCTTATTGTTCTTGTTTCATTGTACGGTGTCCTTGAGTTGCCAGAAAGGCGCCTTTAAATAAAATGTATTATTATTATTATTATTATAAACCAAACTGCCACAAACAACAGAAGAAGAATAAGAGGCTAGACTGTCCCGTTTACCAAGGGGTTTTGCAGCCTTCGGAGGATCCTCACAATCTGTAGCCTTAAAGGATGGATAGGAAGGATCCTTCGGAGGCTTTTAGAACCTGGATTGGGACACAGCTCATATATTTTTCCCACCTCTCCTGTCTGTGTCTTCCTCCTGTGTCTTTGCTAATTAGCCCTTGTGTGCACCACCTCACCCTCATGTCTGGTTTGTAGTTCCCCTTGTTACCCGCTCACTTCTTATAGCCCTTGCTCCTTCTTCCCAGTGTGGGTTCATTTTACATGTCACACTATCCTCCGTATTCTTTTGTTCTCAAGATCAGTATTTTTTTGTCTCCTCTTTTCTTTTTTTTCGATTAGCTTTAGCTTGCTTTCAGTTTAGTTATTGAGGTTTTGCCCTCCCACAGGTTTTTATGTTTGTTTTTTTTCCCTTTATTGTTAATAAACAGTTGTTGCATTGGAGTTCCTACCCTTATCAAGTGCTCCTAACATACACTCACTGACCAATGCATTGTATCTGCTTGACAACAGATTTCAAATCAGCAAACGCAAAGGCAGCATCTGAGTGCATTTGAGCTTCTAGATGTGACAAAGACTGCTTACACTTGATTTATTATGATTAAATCACCATAAAACCTAGCGTATCAAATTTGCATAAGCTCTCACCTTACTCAGAAAGCAAGACAATGATCTCAGTAAATGACCTACTCTAAAGGTTTTAACCTCTTTTTGTCAACGTCAGGAAGAACTCTTGACAACTTTTTCAACAGGCCAAACATTTCTGTGAAATTGGCCGTCTTTGATGAGCATGGTATCTCCAACATTCTCAGTTAATTTCCTACGCTTCTGAAAGGTTGCCAGATATTCCTGGATCCATCTTTATTATAAAGTATCCTTGAAACTCTGAACTTGCTTCTATTGTGTCCCAAGCAAAACTTACATTTGGAAGGTCAGAGAAGGAGCAGTCTTCTGTGCAAGGATGGTAGGCATGTCCAGATCATAAGACACAGGTATTCATAATAGCCATCATTTCGGCCGTTAGGGTGCTTAGGACTTTGCAAGTCGTGTGTTGCTTGGCATGGCAAGCGTTGCATCTATTATCCACCTGGCTTAGGGTTAGGGTTCAGTAATAAGTATTTCCCAGGAACATCCCACTTGAGAGGCCTGTGGGGAGGTGGAGGATTTGGGTGCATTGCACTGATGTTCATTTTGCTGTAGCATTCAATCAATACACAGAATTTCTGCTTCAAAACTCTTTCAAAAGTGCAGTGCTTTCTTTGGGTGGATTGTTCCTAAAGGTCCTGTATCTATTTCAGATAAAGTGGTTCGTAAAAAAACAAAATAATTTACCCTTTCATTCAAATGCTATGGTCACAGCATTAATATACTTAATATAAAATATAATATAAATAGAAAAATGGCCTAAAGAAAAGTAGTTACGTACAGTTGAAGGAAACAAAGGTTTTCCATTTACCTTACCAATCAGAAACATTCCAGCAGATGGAGCTCTAGGGTGCAAAATACAGTCAATAGCTACAAGTATTGTTTTGTGGTCCATGATGAAAACATTTGCAGTGCAACATAAAATAGTATCCAAATCCAATAGGAATGCATAACGTCTAGGTTACTTGCGTAACCCCACGTTCCCTGAATAGGGAACGGAGACGTTAGTCGGGATTAGACCGACTGAATGGGAGCGAATCACCGTGAGAGAGCGACTGACGAACATATTAACGGGCAAATTAATTAGCAGGCGTAGGTGATTGATTAGCAATCAGCCGGGTATAAAGCCGGGCGTGCCTAAGCCTCAGTATGGAATTTTCAGAGGAGCTGGACCCACTTACCTCCCAGCTTACCTCAGATCCATGACTTCCAGGGCATGGCGAAGGGTAACGTCTCTGTTCCCTATTGAGGGAACGTGGGGTTACGCAAGTAACCTAGACGTTCCCTTTCAGTCGGTCCCGAGACGTTAGTCGGGATTAGACCGACTGAATGGGAGCCTCTTTAAAGGGCCATGCCCGAAGTCCATCCAGACACGTCGGCACTAAACCCAAGAGAGGGGTTAGTAAGAGGCCGTTAGTACCTGAATGGGAACTCCTTCTGCCCCTGCCCGGAATACTCATTGACGGGGAAGTCGTCCAACACTGAGAGCTTCTGCTGTACTTGGTTGATGCTGACGACCAGAAGGAGGCACCCCTCGACCCGCAGGGAGGAGTGGCGGAGATCGCGTCGAGGCCCGAAGGGCTACCAGCGGGTCATCGTTCTGCAAGAGAGAGGAGGCAGAGACGGAAGTCATCGTTACGCGCCAAAGCAAGGGGAGTAACGGAACGGGTTCATACTAGCCACCTGAAGGGGGAGCTGTATAAGAACATAGAAAGGGAGCGCCAAGGAGGGACTCCCACATCTGTACCCTAGTTCTGCGGGGGCCAGGCCGAAGCAAGGCCACCACACGGAACCTGGCAGCGCTGACTGCTCCGTCAGTCAGATGCCGAAGGGGGGAGGATGAGAGAGCCGCCCAGAGGGGGAGCTCTTAGAAAGGTGTACTTCTCCTGAAGACAAGGAGAGTACTGCAAGCTTACACCTGCTCCGCCCCCTAAGGGTTACTGCCACCACTCAGGACCGCAGAGGGAACAGAGCCTACATCAAGGTTGTAGAACCTGATGAAAGTGTTAGGTGTAGACCAGCCCGCAGCTCTACATATGTCGGAGAGTGAGGCCCCTCTAGCCAACGCCCACGAGGCAGCGATGCCGCGAGTGGAGTGGGCCCTCAGATGGAGAGGGCAGGGAACCTCACACACCTCATAAGCAAGGCGAATGGCCTCCACTAGCCAGTGGGCAAGCCGTTGCTTGGAGACCGCGGAACCCTTACGCTGGCCTCCGAAACATATGAAGAGCTGCTGGGAGCTGCGAAGCTCCCGGGTTCTGTCCAAGTAGATCCGGAGAGCTCGCACAGGACATAACGAACCCTGGGCTGGTTCTGCCTCCTCCCGGGGCAGAGCTTGCAGGGTCACCACCTGGTCCCGGAAGGGGACGGATGGGACCTTGGGATGAATCCGGGCCTGGGTCTGATGGTAACCAGAGAATCACCAGGGCCGAATTCCAGGCAGGATTCGTCGGCGGACAGTGCCTGGAGATCTCCCACCCTCTTAATTGAGGCCAGAGCGAGCAGGAGTGCGGTATTCAGTGAGAGGACGCGCAGCTCTGCAGAGTGCAATGGCTCAAAAGGAGACTTCCGCAGCCCAGACAGGGCGACGGAGAGGTCCCAAGAGGGAACAGAGGGGGGTCTAGGCGGCCTGAGACGCCTAGCTCCCTTGAGAAATCTCACCCTCAGTTCGTGGCTGCCCACTGATTTCCCTTCGACCCGAAGGTGAAAGGCAGAAATAGCGGCGGCGTAGACCTTGAGGGACGAAGGGGACAGCCCCCGATCGAACCTCTCCTGGAGAAAGGTCAACACGACTCTGATGGGGCACGACCTGGGGTCTTCCTGGCGGGAAGAGCACCATTCGACGAACCGACCCCATTTACCAGCGTAGCATGCTCGAGTAGAGGGTGCTAACGCGTGGTCCAAAGTTCTCACCACGGAGGGTGGTAGAGGCTCGGGGTCCACCGCGGACAGATATGCCATACGTGTAGGGCCCAGAGGTCTGGCCGCGGGTGCCTGTATCCCCCCCCTGAGTAAGGAGGTCTGGACTCAGAGGGATCGGCCAGGGGGGGGCTGTCACGAGCGCGACGAGGTCTGGAAACCACGCCCTGTTCGGCCAAAAGGGGGCGATCAGAAGCAGTTCGTGCTCGTCCTCCCTGACCTTGCACAGTAACTGTGCTAGAAGGCTCACTGGGGAAAACGCATATAAGCGTTTGTTCCGGGGCCAGCAGCGTGCCAGCGCATCTGTCCCGAGAGGAGCCAGGGACAGGGAGTAGAAAAGCCGGCAATGGGTGTTCTGGCGGGAGGCAAACAGGTCTATGTGGGCCTCGCCGAAGATGTCCCATATCTGCTGAACAGCCCAAGGATGGAGTCGGCATTGTCCTGCCGTGGGGTGGAACCTGGACAGCAAATCCGCGATCCGGTTGCACTCTCCGGGGATATAACAGGCTTTGAGCGACAAAAGTCTGCTCTGACTCCAGAGGAGCAGTCGTTGGGCGAGGTAGTGCAGAGCACGGGAGCGCACACCGCCCTGGCTGTTGATGTACGCTACTACCGCAGTGCTGTCGGTCCTGACCAGCACGTGTCGCCCCCGAAGGAGCGGGCAGAAGCGCCGTAGCGCTAGAATGACTGCAACTAGCTCGAGACGGTTTATGTGCCAGCGAGAACGTCTTCCGGTCCAGGCACCGGATTCTCGGTGGGCACCGCACACAGCGCCCCAACCGGTCTTGGAGGCATCGGTGGTGACCACCACACGGTTGGGGTGGCTCGAAAGAGGCACCCCAGACCTCAGAAAGCACTCCTTCTTCCAGACCTTTAGGTAAGGGAGCGCGTCTGTCGTAGGCAGACGTAAGGCTCCCCGACGCCATGCCCAACTCGGAACTCGTGAGAGAAGCCATAGCTGCAGTGGTCGCATACGCAGGAGCCAGAGTCGGATATGCCATATGCCCCAGGAGCCTCTGAAATAACTTCAGTCTGACGACTGGTCGAGAGGACACCGCGAGAAGGGCGGTCAGCAAGGCCCTGGCGCGTTCTACCGATAGTTGCGCCAACATGCTCTCGGAGTTCAGCTCCATCCCGAGAAAAGAGATGGTCCTCACCGGAGTGAGGCGGCTCTTTTCCCAGTTGACCTTCAGACCCAAACGGTTTAAGTGCGAAAGCACCTTGCCCTGGTGTCGGATCAACTGGTCTCTGGACGAGGCTATGAGAAGCCAGTCGTCGAGGTAATCCAGGATCCGAATGCCTGCCCGGCGGAGCGGGGCTAGCGCGGCCCTGACGACCTTCGTAAAGGTGCGAGGGGATAGGGCAAGACCGAAGGGTAGGACCTTGTACTGGTAAGCATGGCCCTCGAAACAGAACCTTAGAAAGGGTCTGTGCCTCGGTACCACTTCTACCTGAAAGTACGCGTCCTTCAGGTCGATTGTTGCGAACCAATCTCCAGGACGGATGCACGGTAGAATGCAGCGGACCGTCAGCATCTTGAACCGGTACTTGGCCAGGTGCCGGTTTAGATGCTTCAGATCCAAGATTGGTCGCAGCCCGCCTGATTTCTTGGGGACCAGGAAGTATGGGCTGTAAAACCCGTGTTCCATCTCGGCTGGGGGTACCGGCTCGATCGCACCTTTGTTAAAAGGGCATCGATCTCCTCTCGCAGGAGTGAGGCGCCTGTTCGTGGAACAGGAGTGTGAAACACACCCCGAAACCTGGGGGCGGACACGAACTGAATCGTGTAGCCCTGCCGGATTGTCCGGACCACCCACCGTGAGACCCCGGGAAGCTTCCGCCAGGCTCCCAGGTAAGCTGACAGGGGGCGTGGTCGGGACGTGCCGATGGTCCCCATGGCGGGGCCGCCCGGAGGCGGACTTGTGGGCGGAATCACCAGGGGAGGACCCTGGGGGATGGTCAGATGAGGGCAGGGGTGGTGTGCCCCCGCGCTCTCTGCCATGGCCAGCGGGGCTCGGGCCCATGTCGGGGTCTTCGTCGGAGACCGAGGAAGGGGAACCCCAGACCGTCGGGCATGCGAGACCGCTATTCTCGGGTAGGAAGTGAGTTCTATCTTTGACACAATAGGTGCCGCCGTCCCGGAGGACGGCAGCGAGGAGTGTGTGGTGGACTCCCCCCCCCCCCCTGGGGGAGCTGGGTCGATGACCAGACCCAAAGACGCGCTCATTTCCTCCCGAGTCGCCAACCTCAGGGGCGCTTCTTCGTGGAAGCCCTCGTCTGCCGTCGAGAACCCTCTGAGGCTGACTGCGACTTTCGTCGTGTGGGGGTCTTCCTCGGACCAGAGGTCGAAGGATGAGACCGTGACGAGAGTCGCTCTCTTTGGCGTCGCACAGGCGGAGGGGGGTCCGGCACAGAAGCGGCAGGAGCCCGCCGCTTCCGACGCGGGACCATGAGCTCACCCAGACCCTCCGCCTGTTTCCTGATCGTGGAGACCTTTGACGCAAAATCATCCACGGCGATGCCAAAGAGGCCATCTTGGGAGACAGGTGCATCCAGAAACCGGTTTCGGTCATCGGGAAGCATAGAGGCCTGCTCCAACCAAAGATGGCGCTCCTGTACCACAAGTGTGGCCATCGTGTGACCGATGTTCAGCGCTGCTGATTTTGTAGCACGAAGCACAAAATCAGTGGCTGAACGTAAGTCCATTATGGACTGTTGGTCGCCACCACCCTGGTGCATGTCACGGAGGACCTTGGCCTGAAAGACCTCAAGCCCAATTGCGACCGCGGCTCTGGAGAGCACCGAGCTCCGGCTCGGCCGAGACCCCGGAGGGTGGCAGCGCTGAGCTGGAAGAACTCGAAGATCGCGCCCCTTCCGATGCTGCGATGGATCACAGTCATCAGGATCACACGAGGGGCCGGGTAACGCCGAAGCGCTCTCCGACTCATTCGCGGACCAGGCGGGGAGCACGCTCGGCATTTGGGGGTGGTGCGAGGAGTCACCTGGCACCGTTCGACCCAAAACATCCGGGGAGAATACAGCCGGCTCACTCCGATTCGTAGGAGCGCCACGAGGCGAAGCTCCGGCGTCCTCTTCCTCGAAGAAAGACCTTCTATATCTCAGCGTGCGGCCCGGCAGAGCGTTGCAGTGCACACACTCTCGCCTCACAAACGCTGCGCAGGCGTGTTCGAAGCCCAAACACTCCACACAGCGCTCATGACCGTCTTTCGACGAGATAAATCCACCGCAGTTAGGAGTAATGCACGTTTTGCTCATCGTGTCGTGAAAAACGGACAGGATTATGAGAAAACGGCTGAAACACTGGACAGGCTTGCCTGAGAAGATCTTCGAGGTGCTGGCGTTGGTGGCGTGCTATTCTGGGCTAGCAGAGGTCTACACCAAATATGCCGAGAGGTAAGCAACCTACTGATCTTTCAAGCGAGAAAAAGAGAGCGTCAAAGTTCAGGAGAGAGAGTCTCACTCAGTCAGCTCCGAAGGAAAATTGCATACTGAGGCTTAGGCACGCCCGGCTTTATACCCGGCTGATTGCTAATCAATCACCTACGCCTGCAAATTAATTTGCCCGTTAATATGTTCGTCAGTCGCTCTCAAAGTGATTCGCTCCCATTCAGTCGGTCTAATCCCGACTAACGTCTCCGGGACCGACTGAAAGGGAACTAAGAACTATGTTAAATGCAGTTAAACATTTACAGGTCACATTACTCTCCGTGCACAACCCTTCAGCAGCTTGATTCAGCTCAAACTTCCTGGACTTTTTGTATCAAAATTCCCCAAATTAGGTTATCAGCCTCCACTTTGATAACTGTCTATGAGTGGACTGAGCTATTCTCTGTGTTTACAACTATGTCCTAACAGAGCTCAAAGACCATGACAAAAGAGCAAAAATGTTTGACCACAATAAATTACACTTATTAAACAACTCAAAGGTAACGCCTGCAGACATCAAAAAATGTAATGAGGTGGTGAGCATCCAAGCCTACGGCAACACCAGTCTATGCGGCAAGGAGGCCAGGAGACCAAAAGAGGGCAGAGAGGGTGGTCGCACCAGGCGCAGCGGAGCCACCCCCCAGCCACAAACTGGCCCCACACCCACCCCAACCAGCAGCCTCAGAAATCCTCCCCCCCTCCCCTAGTCATCCATCCATTCATCATTCCATCCATACACCCATTCATACTTGAAGGGCGGTCAGTCACCGTCCAGTGGACCCGCGCCCACCCGGGGATCCCCCGAGCCCGCGCTGATGGAGGGCGTATACCCACCCCGGACAGAAGATGCAGATGGCCGCCCACCCACTACCCATCATCTGCTCGCATTTGGGGTGTAGTGTATGTGTTTGTTTATATGTTGAAGAGGTAAGTTGCATTAAAAGTGGGGAGTGATGTCCTGGAGCATCACCGTTGGTTGACAGATGACGTCCAGGCACCACCCCCTTTCCCTACATGTCTAGTATGTGCGCAAAATAAGAGGGCAGTCTACTTACTGTGCCCTAGAATTAGGGGGGGGGCACAAATCTGCAGCCCCACCCATCAGATCTGGACGAAGAGACTAGCCCCCCATTCCTAAATGAAGTGTGTCCCACCCAGCGCGGACAGCCCCCAACTGGTCCCCGAGCCGCCAACCCCCCCCCCCCCCACACACACACACACCTCGCGGGCCCCTGCTGCAGCGCGGACAGGCCTACCACCAGGTGGCCGCGAGGGCAACGGCACCCGCGAGCACGGGCCCCAGAGGCCCTCCCCACACCGCCCAAGCCGCCAATTCGGCCACACCGACCCCCCCGCCACCTGGGCAATTGTCTAACATCTAACAATTGTATGCTTGTTGTTCTTATATAAATCCTTTTGATTTTTGTCAGCTTATGAAAACCCAGATAACGTCTAGGTTACATACGTAACCCGCGTTCCCTGAAGGAGTGAACGCAGACTGGTGTCGATGTCTCGACTATGGGTGGAGCCATCCTGAAAGTGGGTGGAGCCGAATATTTAACGGGCAATTAATTTGCGAGTGAAGTTGATTAACGATCATTTGATCAATCAACTGCTCTATAAGAGCAGAGCGTAGATCTACACTCATCCTGCTTTCTTCCGAGGAGCCGAACCCACTTACCTCTACGGCACCTCAGAACAGCGACTTGAGGTACATGGCCAAGGGACGTCTGCGTTCCCTCCTTCAGGGAACGCGGGTTACGTATGTGACCTAGATGTTCCCTTTCAGTCGAGACGCAGACGGCGCCGATGTTTCGACTATGGGAACTCCCTCGAAAGGGCCATGACCAAGTCCATCCAACCAGGCTGACTCTAAGCTGTGAAGGTTAGGTGTTAGTCAGGCCACTGGTCGGGATCACCTTCTGCCCCTTAGCCCGGACATTAGTTTTTTGTGGGGTCGTTGCAAACTGCTGAGGAGCGCAAAAGCAGGGCAACCAGAAGGAGTGTGCCCCTGATGTGGAACAGGGGCACGCGGAGGCTTGCATCGGGACCTGAAGAGGGCATCCAGCAAGCGACAATAAAAGCGGCTATAAAAGGGGGCGGAATCGAAAAGCCATCGTTCCCCGCCCAGGTAGGGGACGGACCGGAAACGGGGTAATACAACTCACCTGAAAAGGGGCTTTGTATAGAGTACACGGTTTGGACCAACCAGATAGGGGGGGTCCGCAAGTCCAGCCCAAGTTCTGTAGGGATCAGGCCCAGCGGCAAAACCTTACTACAGAACCTAGCAGAGGTTCTGCTCCGCGTCAGTCAGATGCCGAGTGGGTGGGAGGATAGAGTTCACCGATCCACCATATGGGAGATGTGAAAAAAGGTTCCTTCCCGTAGGACTAGGAACCTGCAGGCACAGCACATCCTTGATGCGGGGGTCCTAGTGGTGCTTAGGCCCCGGATCAGAGCCTTCATCGGTATTGGAGTTGGTGATGAGGGAGTGGATGTTCAACAGACCCATGGGGATGTACTGTGCCAGCGGGTCACTGCCACCACTCAGGACCGTAAAAGGCACAGCGCCTAAGTCAAGGCAGTAATGCCTGATGAAGGTTTGGGGTGTCGACCAGCCCGCAGCTTGACATATGTCGGCGAGTGAGACCCCCTTGGCCAATGCCCACGAGGCGGCGATGCCGCGGCGATGCAGCTTCGTTAGAGGGCAGGGTACATCACTCGCCTGGTGAGCCAGATGGATAGCCTCCACAATCCAATGCGCTATCCGCTGCTTCGACACAGCGTACCCCTTGCGCTGGCCGTGGTAGCATATGAGGAGCTGCTGAGAGTTACGAAACTCCCGGGTTCTGTCCAAGTAGAGCCGAAGGGCGCGCACTGGACAGAGAGTACCCTGGGCTGGGTCTGCCTCCTCCCAGGGCAGGGCCTGCAGTGTCACCGTCTGGTCCCGGAAGAGGACCGACGGGACCTTGGGGATTAATCCGGGCCTGGGTCTGATTCGCACCAGAGAATCCTCAGGGCCGAACTCCAGGCAGGTTTCATCGGCGGTCAGTGCTTGGAGATCTCCAACCCTCTTGAGCTATGCCAGAGCCAGCAAAAGCGCCGTCTTGAGAGTGAGGGCGTGCAGGTCTGCGAGGGCAAGAGGCTCGATCGGGGACATCCTCGGCCCTTTCAGGGCGATGGAGAGGTCCCAAGAGGGTACAGAGGGGGGCCTGGAGGGACGTAGCCATCTGGCCCCTTGGAGAAATCTCAACGTCAGATCGTGGCTGCCAACTGATTTCCCTTTGACCCGGAGGTGAAAGAAGGAAATTGCAGCTGCATAGACCTTCAGGGACGAAGGGGACAGCCCCCGATCGAACCCTTCCTGGAGGAAGGTCAACACGACTCTGATGGGACATGTCCTAGCATCTTCTCATTGGGAAGAGCACCACTCAACGAACCGACCCCACTTGCCTGCGTAGCATAACCTCGTGGAGGGGGCTAACGCATGCTCTAAGGTCCTCAATACCGCGGGCGCCTTGGAGAAATCTCAACGTCAGATCGTGGCTGCCAATTGATTTCCCTTCGACCCGGAGGTGAAAGAAGGAAATTGCAGCTGCATAGATCTTCAGGGACGAAGGGGACAGCCCCCGATCAAACCCTTCCTGGAGGAAGGTCAACATGACTCTGATGGGACATGTCCTAGCATCCTCGCGTTGGGAAGAGCACCACTTGATGAACCGACTCCACTTGCCTGCGTAGCATAACCTCGTGGAGGGGGCTAACGCATGCTCTAAGGTCCTCAATACCGCGGGCGGTAGAGGCCGGGGGTCCACCGAGGCCGGATATGCCATACGTGTAGATCCCATAAATCCGGTCTCGGGTGCCTGAGTCCCCCCCCCCTGAGTGAGAAGATCGGGTCTCAGGGGGATCGGCCAGGGAGGGACTGTCACGAGCGACGAGAGTTCGGGGAACCATGCTGTGTTGGGCCACATGGGCGCAACAAGAAGCAGCTCGAGCTCGTCCTCCCTGACCTTGCACAGAACCTGTGCTAGAAGGCTCACTGGGGGAAACGCGTACAGGCGTTTCTTCCTGGGCCAGCTGTGTGCCAGCACGTCTATCTCGAGAGGAGCCAGGGATAGGGAGTAGAAGAGCTGGCAGTGGGTGTTCTCCTTGGAGGCAAACAGATCTACGTGGGCCTCCATATCTGCTGGACAGCCAGGGGGTGGAGTCGCCATTCCCCTGCAGTCGGCTTGAACCTCGACAGCGCATCCGCGATCTTGTTCGAAGCGCCTGGGATGTGAATGGCTCTGAGCGACAAGAGTCTGCTCTGACTCCACAGGAGCAGCCGTTGGGCGAGGTAGTGCAGATGGCAGGAGCGAACACCTCCTTGGGAGTTGATGTAAGCTATAACTGCCGTGCTGTCCGTCCTGACAAGCACGTGTGACTGAAGTAGTAGAGGGCGGAAACGCCGTAGTGCCAGTATGACTGCAGCTAGCTCGAGACGGTTTATGTGCCATCGAGCGAGACGCCGGTTCCAGGATGGGAACCGCACACTGCGCCCCAACCTGTCATGGAGGCGTCCGTGGTGACGACCTTGCGCAGAGTGATCCCACCCAGGGGAACCCCTGCGCGGAGGAAGCTCACGGAGCCCCAGACCTTGAGGGTGTAGAGGCAGCGATGTGTGTCACGGGCACCTGAAGCTGACCTCTGCGCCATGCCCAACTCGGAACTCGGGAATGAAGCCATAGCTGAAACGGTCGCATATGCAGGAGCCCGAGCGGAATCACGGGGGCTGCAGCTGCCATATGCCCCAGGAGCCTCTGAAATCCTTTCAGTTGGACCGTCCGTCGTGAAGACGTAGTTCTGAGAGCGGACAGCAAGGCCCGGGTGCGGTCTGCCATAAGGCGCACCCTCATCTTCACCGAGTTCAGCTCCAAACCGAGAAAAATCGTCGCACGGACCGGGGTCAAGCGACTCTTCTCCCAGTTGACCTGAAACCCTAGTTGCCTTAGGTGCGAAAGCACTCTGTCCCTGTGTGTGATCAACTGTTCCCTGGACGAGGCTAGCACGAGCCAGTCGTCGAGGTAGTCCAAGACACGGATGCCTGCCCGGCGTAGCGGGGCGAGAGCAGCCCGGGTGACCTTCGTGAAGGTGCGCGGGGAGAGGGACAGGCCGAAGGGCAGGACGCAGTACTGATAGGCTTGGCCCTCGAAGCAGAACCTTAGAAAGGGTCTGTGATGCCGCCTAATCGCCACGTGAAAGTATGCGTCCTTCAGGTCTATGGTGGCGAACCAATCCCCAGGACGAACACACGGCAGAAGGCTGAGGATCGTCAACATCTTGAAGCGGAACTGGGCCAGGTTCTAGTTTAGATATTTCAGATCCAGTATTGGTAGCAACCCGCCTGACTTTTTGGGGACGAGAAAGTAACGGCTGTAAAAGCCTCTTTCTGCATCGGCTGGAGGGACCGGCTCGACTGCTCTCTTCGAAAGAAGGGCAGCGATCTCCTCTCGCAGGAGTGAGGCACCTGACCGGGGGACAGGAGTCTCTAAAACGCCTCGAAACCTGGGGGGTTTTACGAACTGAATCGAATAACCCAGCCGGATGGTCCGGAGGATCCACTGGCTGACCCCGGGAAGCTTCCGCCAGGCTCCCAGGCAAGCTGCCAGTGATCCGACGCCGGACGAGCCCGCAGCCGTCCCGTGGCGGGGCCGCACGGATGCGGGCTTAGGGGCGGAATCACCAGGGCGGGGCCCTGGGAACGGGTCTGTGGCGTGTAGGGGGCCGGAGCCGCCGCATCCACTGACCGGGCCTCTGGAGCTCGAACCCATGTCTGGCCCCCCGTCAGAGTGTGAGAGGGGTGTGTCCCTGACGGTTGGGTGGGAGTTTCCTTTATACTCGGAAAGAGTTTGAGATCTATCTTTGACACATTGGGGGCCCAGATCGGGGATTTCGTCACACGAAGCGCTAGATCCGTGGCAGAGCGCAAGTCTTGCAAGGACTCGATGCTGCCACCACTCTGGTGCATGTCACGGAGGACATTGGCCTGGTAGACCTGAAAAGTCGCCATAGCATGCAATGCAGCTGCAGCTTGACCCGCAGCCGAGTACGCCTTCGTCATCAGGTCTGACGAGAATTTACCGGCTTTGGAGGGGACACCTGGGCGCGATCTCCAAGCGGCAGCACTGTTAGGGCACAGGTGCACCGCAACAGCCTGCTCCACTCTGGGAATCGCGGTGTAACCCCTAGCTGCAGCTTGCGCCAAAGTGGTGAAGGGGGAGGAGCTATGGACCCTCGCAGACAGGGGAGCCTGCCAGAATTTTGTGAGCTCGTCATGCACCTCTGGGAAGAAAGGTACTGGCGGATGGCGAGGAGCGAAGTCCCGGCGCTTGCCATAGTACCAGTCATCCAGCTGCGATGGGGCTGATTCAGAGGGCGAAGGCACCTCTTAACCAATGGCCGTCGCTGTTTTAGAGAGCATTGCGATGGTTTCGGGTTCCGGATCAGCCACGACCCCGGAGGGTGGCAGTTTTGATTCCGAAGACACCGAAGACAGCGCCCCTTCCGTTGCTGCGATGGATAGTAGATCGTCAACAGGGTTGTACGGGGAAGCCAGTGAAGCCGGAGCAACAGAGGCATCCCCCGCAGACCAGACGGGGCGCACATCCGGGGAACAGGGAAGACGCGAGGGGTTTCCTGACGTCACTAGCCCTGCACCGCCAGCTGAAGCTTCGGAGGAACTAGCCCGAGTTAGCGGAGCGACAATAGCCGAAGCTTCAGCGTCCTCTTCCTCGAAGAAGGACCTCCTATACTTCAGTGTGCGCTTCGGCAGAGCGTTGCAGTGCAAACACTCGCGCAGCACGAGAGCAATGCAGGTGTGTTTGAAGCCCAAACAGGCCACACATCGCTCGTGACCGTCCTTCGACGAGATAAAACCACCGCAGCCAGGAATAATACAGATTTTGCCCATCGTCGTGAAAAACGGACGTTTACAGGACAAAACTGAATGCACTGGACAGGTTCTAGCTGGGAATCAGAGGTGCCGCGATAAGATGGCGTAGCTATCTGGGCTAGCAGCAGCACATCAAGCGCAGAGGTAAGCAACCTTTGATTTTTCAGCTTGTAAAGAACGTCGAAATACAAAGCAACCACCATTCACTCTGAGGAAGAAGGCTCTTATAGAGCAGTTGATTGATCAATTGATCGTTAATCAACTTCACTCGCAAATTAATTGCCCGTTAAATATTAGGCTCCACCCACTTTCAGGATGGCTCCACCCATAGTCGAGACATCGACACCAGTCTGCGTCTCGACTGAAAGGGAACTCTATTAATGAAGGATCAAACTGTCCAAGTGAATAAAGAAAAATAGCATTTTTGTAATTTGTTTAGCAAAAAAAAAGAAAAAACCCTCACAGGCTGAAGACGATGCATATCGATCATCATCTTTTATCATCAGGCTCAAGAAACAGATCACAGATAAACTATTAGCTGTGCCCATTTCACATCTTGAAATTTATTTTAGCGTGAGAAATCTGAGGTGTGGCGTGAGAGATCACTCAAATGTGTGAGTCTTACGTTCAATGTGTGAGAAACGGCAGCGTTAATACCTATTTTTATGTTGTCAATCCCGCGACAATAACATAATCCAAACCCCATGTCTCTCTGACTTTCCTAAGCTGAGATAGGTACATACAAAATTGGTTGCTATGGTAACCAGTCTGGTTGCTATGGAGAGGTCAGTGACCTAATATATTGTTCCCCATGTCAATATGCGTAAAATACATCAACCCCCATGTTTCTATGACTTTCCTAAGCTGAGATAGAGATGTGCCATATTGGTTGCAATGGTAACCAGTCTGGTTGCTATGGAGGGGTCGCTAACCTAATATATTGTTTCCCATATGAATACGAGTAAAATACAGCAACCCCTATGTCTCTATGATTTTCCTAAGCTGAGATTCAGACATGCCATATTGGTTGCTATGGAGGTGTCATTGACATAATGTTTCAGCTGTCACTATGGGTGAAGCTTACCAGCCCCCAAGTCTCTAGCATTTTCCTAAGCTAAGATAGAGACATTGCAATTTAGTTGCTATGGTAAACAATTTGGTTGACATTATGTCGTAATGAGTTAGTGACATTATGTTGTAATCTAGTATGACTTTCCAGTGTCAACCCATAGTGACAGCTGAAACATTATATTATGTCAATGACACCTCCATAACAACTAGACTGGTTACCATAGCAACCAATATGGCATGTCTCTGTCTCAGCTTAGAAAAATCATAGAGACATGGGGGTTACTGTATTTTACTCGTATTCATATGGAGAACAATATAATAGGTCAGCAACCCCTCCATAGCAACCAGACTGGTTACCATAGCAACCAATTTTGCATGTACCTATCTCAGCTTAGGAAAATCAGAGTTATTTCTCTATGATTTTCCTAAATGTTGTCATGACACTATCTCAGCTTAGGAAAATCATAGAAATGGGGGTTGCTGTATTTTACCCGTATAGATATGGGGAGCAATATATTAGGTCAGCAACCCCTCCATAGCAACCAGACTGGTTACCATAGCAACCAATATGGCGCAGCTCTATCTCAGCTTAGGAAAGTCATAGAGACATGGGGGTTGATGTATTGACTAGAGGAACAATGTGTTAGGTCACTGACCCCTCCATAGCAACCAGACTGGTTACCATAGCAACCAATTTTGCATGTACCTATATCAACTTATGAGAATCATTGAGACATGGGGGTTGGATTATGTCATTATTGCGGAATTGACAACATTTTAAAAAATAGGTATTAACGGCACCAACGCAAGCCAACATCGAAGTTTGCGTGCAAACTTTAAAATTTAGTTATTAATAAAATCTGACCACCTGGAATTAGTAGAGCCATAGGGTAGCTTCCTGGTCGCGGTATAGCTGGTTGTTGACATATAAATGGTCCATGCTTATCACAGCTTTGCATCCCGGGTCCAGGAACCGTCTTCTCAATGGAAAGAGACGCTTCCTCCTGTCCAGGATCTCCCGGGGGTATTGGTTGTTGACGCTGAAGTTTGTGCCTTTTAATTCATGACTGTGATTTTAAAAGCACTTTCTGTTTGTAATCGGCAAACTTTGCCACGATGGGTCATGGTAGCTGGTCATTCGCTCTTTTTCCCCCCAGGCGATGAGCGCGGTGGATTTTGATGCGTCCAACTTCTTATTCCTTTACCTTCAGATTGTTTTTTTATGAAGTTATGGATTTGTCACTTCCATGTCCTCCTGTGGTTGCTCCGCGATCCTCATGAAGACGAGATTGTCCCACATGCTGCACGCTTGCAGGTCCAGCATGGTCTCTTTAATATGTTTATTCTCTCCATTTAAATGAGCGACATCTTCTGAGAGTGTTTTCACATGGCTCTTCAGGGCTTCGTTTGCTTTTGAGAGTTCTAGGACCTGTTGCTAACTGAATTCCAGCGATTCGCAGAACTCCCGGTGCAGAACTTCCACTAGAGCCAAGCGGGCATCAAAGCTTGCCAGACGTAGCTCGATTGACTCCAGGATTTCCCACAATCCTCCGTCAGGTTGGGAATCTCCAGGTGAATCCGAAGGACGCAATCGCTTGCTTGATGGTGTCGTGTTAATCGTAGAAGCTGCCGGGCTAGCTTTCTTCTTCAATCTGACCATCACGTATTGAACAATACAATCGTCAATGTATTCCTCCAAATTATCCAGAGTGGCGCGGTAAGTGTTTTAAATTTTACAAGTTGTATAAATTAAATATTTACGCAACCTCGTGCAGATTTTGGGAGCGGAAATGTGTTAGAATTTTAATGTGCCACCATGAAACTCAGCACCTATTCCTCTTCGTACGTCACAGGAAGTCCATCCCCCCCCACAGGAAGTCGCCTTCACATCTCTGATGAAGACCAAGCAAAGCTCCTGGAAGAGGTGTCTAGAGGGGAAATCAATCAAGTGAAGGATGCTCGCACCTTTATTTTCGACAACCAGGAGGACACGTAAACCTTCATTCACAATTGCATTAAAGAGCAGGGGCTGAAAATAAATGCCATGTACTATGACTCATTTAATGTGTTATTTTGACTCATTTAATTTGTGTGTTTGCATTCCATTTTGTGTAATTGAAAAAGTTACATTTATGAGGGTGTTTAACATGTTTTATAATCACACCAGTAAATGATAAAAACAAGCCCTTAAGCCTTGAACGAGTAAAATAATTATGCATTTAATTCGAAAAATAGACAGGCTACTGCAAAATGTAAATAGTTGAGTTTGTGTATGCCATACTGATTGGATAAATAGTGATGAATACTCGTTTTTACACAGTAATGAGTGAAATAAATTATATTTTAGATGAGTATATACAAATTTAAAATGAGTGACAATATGTTGTTAAGCAAAATACAACTAAATTATAACAGTATAACGTCTGTAAATGAAAGAATATATATATATATATATATATATATATATATATATATATATATATATTGTATATGGCTATACATAAAGATCTAAATGAAATATAATTAAATAGAAAAAAATGAACTCAATATGGAATCAACAAAATACAGCTGAAGAATAAATAATATGAATCAATTTTCCATATTGAGTTCATAGTTTTTTTTATATTCAATTCTATTTCATTTAGATCTTAATGTATATAGCCATTAGATCATGATTCATTTTGATGTGCTGTTTATATCGGTATATAACTATACGTCAAGAGGACCTCAAGAATAAACGTTCTCATTTTGCAAACCAGCTGATATATCTTATTCATCACTTTGTAAGAAAACTTGTGAACCCGGAATCCGTCAGAGACCTATTATTGAACCTTGGAGGGAATAATAAAGGGGCATTTTACGTTTACTATTCAGTTTAATGTAAGTTTTCTGTTTCACGTGGTCTCTGGACTTTACCATAAATAGTAGATCATACAAATAATAAAACAATAAAAACCAGGTAATCGTTCACTCCATAATAACCTGATCATGCTTTATTATAAAAAAGTGTAAATATTATATACAAATCGGGTTCAATCAATCAAATCAGTGTTGTGAATAATCTACGAGATGACTAGCTCCTTAGTGTCACAGCCGGCGCCCCTTTTTAACGCACAAGATGGTACAGTCCTCGCGGTGTTTGGTCTGGAGGAGCGCGGCGGCGCTGTTGTTCATCGCTTCCGCATTGGAAAGCTCTCAGCTCTGTCAATGCGGGAGAATGAATAATAAATATGGGAATAACGTCAATCAGCAGAGACCAACGCGCATTATAAGATGCATCTACGTGGTGGGTTTTATGGTGAGTACCAAATGTCGTTTTCAGTCCTGTTGCGCATTGTACTGATCGCAATGACACACGAGCTTCTGTCAGTAAAGAGAGTTTTATTCACATCTAATCCAGAAAGTCATGAAACACATTTACACGTTGTTATTGTTGTTGTTTTAAATTTGCAAGGCGAAAATTTAGTTATGCTGCTCATGGATTTTTTTTGTTTTGCAACGTTTTTTATACCGAATGATATTCAAAACAATTTTTTAATAGATTTTAATAGTTTTTTATGTGCTTTCTGTATCAAGAAAGTTTAATATAAATGAAAAACTGTGTTGCAACAGTTTTAGGAATATACCGTGTTCAGGAATATTTATTCCTTCCCTCTGGCTTGAATTGAGCAATGGTTGTTTTTCTCAGAGAACAAGTTTAAGTTTAATAGAAAGTGCCGTGACCCTGGATGGAGCTACAGTGTGACTTTAATCAAGTGTTTGGCTCCAGGGTCTGATTGAGAGCAGAACAGTTAAAATGCTGAGAAACAAGCTCTGCTGGGTAGGGCTTTTCTTTTCTACCTCTAACAAAAACTACACCTTTCACTTGTTCTTTTGTAGCTCTAAAATATGTTACTGTAGTTAGTGTCTTGTAACTATTGAAAACATAATTCTATCTTAGATAAAAATAGAAATTAGTATTAATTTCACCCTTAACTGTGTCTACGGATATTAACCCCTAGAAATCTGGGGCCTTCTTAAACATTTTACTACTTTACAATAGGCTCCAATAAATGATCTTTAAAACACTACAGTCATTTTTTTTACCACAAAAAAAGTGACAAAGACAAGTTTTTATGTTTGAAAACCACAATCAAAGTGTTGAGTAAACAAAATCATTAACCAAGGTCAAAACAATGTGAAAATTGTAAATGATCTTTAAAACACTACAGTCATTTTTTTACCACAAAAAAGTGACAAAGATAAGTTTTTATGTTTGAAAACCACAATCAAAGTGTTGAGTAAAAAAATCATTAACCAAGGTCAAAACAATGTGAAAATTGTATCAAAAACACGAGAATTGTATCAAACCTCTCCTTAACCTTATACACAAGTGATCAGTAAGAAGGGGTTCTGACTAGCCCTCACATGGGTCGTACTGCTGACTGCTGAACGTGCCGTATCACAGACAGTGATTTAGGGAGCTTTCACACCTCTAGTTTGTTTCTTTGGATCAAACCAAGGGGAACATCTGATTCATTGTTGCCATCCAATGCAGATTCTGTCTCTGTCTGGTCCCCACTAGCTGTAAACAATGACATCTGTATTGCACTGGTGCGCCTACATTTTTTTCTTAGGTGCACCAGCACAAAAGTTAGGTGCACCCAAATTTTTAACCGCATCACATTTAACACCGCATTTTCACAAGTTCACTTTTTTTTAGTTATCTATTTTTTTTAAAATCATTGTCCATATAGACAATATTGACTTGTAAATGATTAACTAACAACCTAGTCAAAATAAAGTTCCTTATTTGAAGCACAATTCTACAAGAAAGGTAACTAAAACTTACTGAAGTGTTTAAAGTGCTTTACTGAGCTGAAATTTAAACTTTAAACTGATTTTGGTCCCCAAGAGCAGCAAGTGCTTTCTTTGAAGCAGCATTAATTCCTAATTAAACAAATAAAAACACAAATATATTACCATTTATTACCCAGATCAAGAGTTTATAATGCAGCCTATTTATTTATTTTTTTCATTTTTAAGTATCAGAATATTATGGTTAATGCAGTAACGAGACGGTAGGCATATTATCGACATAGGCTCCATGATATGACATGGCTTACCTTGGGCATGAGCATGCTCAACCTCAATGTGTTCAATAAGTATATTCACCGGTCTTCCTCTCCACAAGATATGACTGTACACAATGATGCATTCCTTTGTGGCGATATGTGTCTCCGTCGATCAGGAATTCCATGTACGCACTGTTCGCAATTTGCACAGACGTCTTTTGTTTTCAATGTATATGCGATGACTCCTATAAATTGGGTGCGCGACATCATTGCTGTACGTCGGGTTAACATTCAAGCCATTTTTCTTCACAAGAATTATTTCGGACTTGAATTTAGTGAAGGGGAGTTCTTTTGCAATATTGTTGGCAACGTAAAACTTATTTATCATCTCGGTCTCGTCTGATAATCTGTTTGCAGCTGCCTGCCGCTGAAAGGCAGCGGGGAGAGGGGACACTTGAGCAGTGCATTTATCGCGGCATGTTATGTGTTTTATAGAAAAATTCTAAAGTTTATAGTTTCAATTCTAAATGTATTAGAGCCAGTCACAAATGTACTACTGCCGGCCATGATCTTCCCACACTCTTTACAGTAAATACCGTGCATTATATTATTGGCTTCACTGTATCTTAGCCAGGGAAACTGGTCATGCCACTCTTTTCAAAATACACTTTACCCCTTTTTAATTTCAGTGGGCTCGATCGTATGTGGCGCATTATCTAATGCCGTCTCCGGACTAGGGCTTGCTAAAACTTGGGAGGTTGATGGCTCCGTGTCAGAGCATTGGTTATGATTTTCATGGAGAGGCGCTAACTTAACTTTCTTAATGAAAAATCTGTCAATTGTTCTTTTCATCTTTTCTCGTAATGCGCGGCTACATCCACTGTTTACCTGATGGACTCACCTCTCTCTGTCTGACTGCATCACATGCATTTTCAAATGTACGTTCACACGCATACAGGAATATCCGGACCACGGCCAATTAGAGTGGGGTGGGGCGGGATACGCTCTTAACTTTCTCTGATTACTGACTACTCCAAGTTTGACCTCTGCCTTAAGTTGTGCGCGTGCAGCTTCTGTATGTCCGGCGCATGCCTTCTCAATGACCATTATGCAGTGCTTAACTTGTACCGGAGCAGGTTGGGACTGATTGTCTTTGATTGTCTCCATGACCTGTGTGGAAACGGTGTGTAATATCAAATTTTGTCAGTGTTTTGTAATCGTTTTATTTCTTGTCGAAGTGACGCATAGTTGTCAATTTCTGATGGACTTTCAATAAAATAAAAGAGGGAGTCATTATCAGCCCTCACGCAATGATCGAAAAGTTGCTGCAGCGACAGTTTGAATGAATGGACTACCGTAGATTTCCGCAATCTCCTGGTATGGCGCAGGACCCATCCTTGTGATGGCAGCCTGCGAAAGGAACAGTGGCACACTCCTTCTCTTCGTAGAGATGAACCCTTAAGCCCCCCTTATGAGGGTTACACCTCCCGTAGGGTCCTGGGATATAATAGGACCTCAGCACCCCCTTGCTATTTGTTAGAGGCACTAAATGGGACGAATCGTTTGCCGTGGGTTGCAACCCTTGTCAGTGGAAGAAGAGATCCTGGTGATTGAGGATATTGTTATACTGCGGTTTTCAATCATCCAACACATCACTTTGGCTTGGATTTCACTTAGACGGGTGGTTGAGTTGGTCCGACTCAATCAATCGGCTGGTCAGGCCTGACTAAAGAATGATTCCCACACAAACAAACAAACAAAAAAATGCATGCTGGATCAAGACGTGAATTCAGAACTTGGAAAATTTATGAAGATTTATTTTTCTGGAATCAACATCACCAGACTTCCAGTATGAAGTGCTGGGTTTAGCTGTTACAGTGAAGGCTATCAAAGAACTAAGATCAGGACAAATTTTTGTAGAATGTGCCAAAAAAGTTCAAGCTGAAAATCTACTTAAATCCAAATCAATGGCAAATGTAGACATGAAAGTTTTCCAACACCCCACATTAAATTGCAGTAAAGGGGTTATCCGCACGGGAGAGTTGGATGACGTAGAAGAAGAAGAGATAAAAATGGAAGATGTTACTGATGTAAACTGGATTTCCATGAAAAGAGGGCCAACTCATCAAGACCAGTACTTACATCCTAACGTTCAGTAAACCGTTTCATCCAGATAACATTCAAGTTGGATACTTAACCTCTTAAGCCCGAGAGTCCCCGGTACCGGGGACTTGCCCCCTTGTGCGTTACATTTTCACTCATAGCTCACGAACCCTGAGAATAACCCACACATATTAAATACTGTTGTGTTCAGCGGAAACTCCTCTAAAAACGTATCTAATTCAATTTCATATCCGTTAACCACAGCTCGAACGCCATGCAAATAAACAACAACATGTCCGGAGTATAATTCATGACCACGTTTTTGTTTATGTGCGATATGTATCCACAATATAAACGGAAACACCCAAACCATTACATTAAATGAAAGCTAACAACCACCTGAATCCAGTGATATGCAACTCATTAACATTGCATGAAGTATTTCAGAGCAGGGAGCGAAAGTTCCACGAAAAAACGCCAGCGAAAACCAAGCAAGCATGTAAATCTTGTCTTACCTTTGCCGTTTTTTTCAACAAAAAGTTATTTCCATAGCGATAAAAGTCCGTTTGTTGTTATGTCCGGTCAATAGCTTCGTGCAAACGCCATTTTTGATTGTTTCTTTAGCTTTGTGGCGTCATTACGTCACCAAATATGGAATGACTCCCCGTGCGTAAGAGCACGTCTCTCCACGCTGCGCGTCGTGTGATTCGTCGGCGATCCCGTCAGTCTCAAAATGGTTGAGCTGATTGGTTTCCATAGAATCAGAGCTCTCCGTCGATATATAGATCTTCTGGATTGGACAGATGGTCGGGGGGGTAGGGACACGCAGAAGCTCGACGTCAAAGCGTTTGTGAGTGAAACGTTCCCAAAAGCGCAGCAAGATGGCGTAAATGAGCTTCTACCCCCCTTTTACAGCGTTTCTTTAGGAGTTTTTTTTGCTGAAATCATGTCCCATAAGCAACAAAAGAAGACTATTAACGTAGCTGAAGCTTTGGACAAGATTTTTTCCATATTTCAATTATTGTGCCAAATTGTGCCAAACTGTGCCAACATGGATTACGCCTGAACTTTGTTCAATCAAAACCTTTACAGAATATTAGTTTCTTGTAGTATGAACACCAAACTTGCTACAGATGTTCTTGACATGTAGTGGTTACAATTGATTGTGTTTATTTGCTTCGTTATAAGTAAAATAAGGAGATATTGGAGGAAACATGTGTTTTTTTTTTAGGCGGAGTTCATTTTTTGGCCATTCCAACATCAATTACTCTTACCCTGTGTTCTTGACTGTCAAATTAACTCATCCACACCACTCCCCAAGAACCTATCTTCATTTTGATACCAAGATTTGCAGTTTAGGCCTTGTAAAAGCTGAGAAATGCCTTAAAAAGTAAAAGTATAGGATTTTCGGAAAATAGGCCTCAGGGCTTAAGAGGTTAAGCATTCAAGTTGACACTTTATGCTGTTGACTGCTGAACTTGCCATATCGCAGACAGTGATTAAAAGCCAGAAACTATAGCAAACAAGATTTTTGAAAACCCAACCCTGGACCCTTGGGGAAATTTCAATAAACATGGAGTTAGCAAATTACAGAAAGAATGATGCACATCCCAACTTTTAAAAACAGTTAAACTACAACATCAGAACTTTATACCCGAACCATTTTCCAATATTCACAGATGGCTCAAAATCAGAGACTCAAGTTACTGCAGCTGCAATCTTTGAAAACGATCAAACAGTTATCAGCCTTCCACACAATAGTTCCAGCTTTTCAGCAGAAGCGTACGCCTTGTTACTGGCAGTAGAACGGATCGAAAGATCTACTCGAAGGAACTACATTATCTTTTCTGAAGGCCTGTCTTCAATCAATAACATTCATGGGATCAAATCACCCCGCTATCACTTCTAATCTGATAAAAGTAAACCAACTTTATCTGAATAACTTCCACTTCATCTTCTGCTGGGTCTCCAGCCATATTGGTCTAGTAGGAAATGAGAGGGCAGACTCTGCTACCAAAAAAAAAGATCACAGAGATATCTCAACGATCTATTCCACCATCGGACCTGAGGCCAAAAATAACTTCCCTTACTCAGTCAGAATGGCAATCAGAATGGGAGAAACAACAATGAAATAAGTTATATGAAATTCAGCCTAAAGTTGGAGCACAATATCATAAACCTGAGATCAGAAGAGAACAAGTCGTCTTTACTAGAAGCCAAATAGCTCACACTAGACTGACGCACAGCTTTTTACTCAAAGGAGAAACTGCCCCAAAATGTAAACAGTCAGTCAGACATCTGATTATAGAATGCCCTGTATATGATTCCATGAGGAAACAACATCTGAAATCTGACAACTTGAAAGAAATACAAATTCCTAGCAGACTATATTACATTTTGTTTTCAAAACTGACTTACCATACTTGTTTTAATAGTTGAGGAACTATATATTTTTATTTTATATCTTGGCTATAAACAAACTTCCACAATCTTTGCAATCGCACTCAATAACTTCCGGTTTTGCTATGGCTGTGTTCTACAGCCACTGTCTCTAGGATCTCTCAAAGATTAATCTCACAAATGTTCTTCGTATGTGCAAAAAACAGCCAAAGCCTTAAAATCATGCTGAACGATTTCAGCTCCTCCACTTCATTAGATATATTCTTTTTTACCTGCTTAACTCCTTAACACCCACGGCACGCCCACGGGCAAGAAATTAACACTTACAGAAAGATCACATAATTGCACCCATTAAGCAAAATTTGACAAACTATTTATCATTTGAAAGCAGTGTTAAGGGGTTAAGCTCCAAGCATATTTACGGGCCATTTAGCCAATGAGATGATATATGGTTTGCCATAGTTCTGTTTACATATACTCGATAACGTGACTGCGCAAAGAGAGCAGATGCTTCCAGTCATTCAGTTTTTACACACACCGGTAAGCAGAGAGCGTTTTCAGAGAGTGAAAAAAGAACCTTTGTTCCGGAGAAAAAGGCATGTTTTTCTGTTATTGTTAGTAACACACTGGCATCTAAGAAGACATTTGAACTTTTTGAGGACATTATAGAGGAGATTCAGAAATCATGTTTCACAAATTTCCTTTTTTTATAACTTCTAATTGTTTGCATGTTCTTTAAAAATATTTTTTATTGAGTAGTTTATCTAGTGGTATTGATTTGTATAAAAAAAATGCAAATTTACATCAATTTGTTCATTTAGCTACCAAGTGCCAATTTGGTGCCAATGGTGCCCACCTGGACATTGTCTTATAAAAATCACTCCAGTAAACACATGTTTAGCTCCGTTTTGACAGATTTTGGTCATGTATTGGTCCACAGTTGTTGCTTCTATTTAGTGTTTCAAAAAGTCCACTAGGGACTCAAGCACATCTATAACGTCTAGGTTACATACGTAACCCGCGTTCCCTGAAGGAGGGAACGCAGACGGCGTCGATGTCTCGACTATGGGTGGAGCCATCCTGGAAGGGGTGGAGCCGAATATTTAACGGGCAATTAATTTGCGAGTGAAGTTGATTAACGATCAATTGATCAATCAACTGCTCTATAAGAGCAGAGCGTAGCTCTACACTCATTCTGCTTTCTTCCGAGGAGCCGAACCCACTTACCTCTACGGCACCTCAGAACAGCGACTTGAGGTACATGGCCAAGGGACGTCCTCCTTCAGGGAACGCGGGTTACGTATGGGGTAATACAATACACCTGAAAAGGGGCTTTGTATAGAGCACACGGGTTGGGCCACCCAGCTAGGGGGGGTCCGCAAGTCCGGCCCGAGTTCTGTAGGGATCAGGCCAGCGGCAAAACCTCACTACAGAACCTAGCAGAGCTGACTGCTCCGCGTCAGTCAGATGCCGAGTGGGTGGGAGGATAGAGTTCACCGATCCACCATGTGGGAGACGTGAAAAAAGGTTCCTTCCCGTAGGACTAGGAACCTGCAGGCGCAGCACATCCTTGATGCGGGGGTCCTAGTGGTGCTTAGGCCCCGGATCAGAGCCCTCATCGGTATTGGAGTTGGTGATGAGGGAGCGGATGTTCGAGACGGCATGTGACACTGGCGTAGGGGTGGCCAGGGACGCCGCAAGCCAGTATCCCTGCCGCTAGCTCGAGACGGTTGATGTGCCATCGAGAAGTGCGTCGGGTCCAGGTACCGGACGCTCGATGGGAACCGCACACGGCGCCTCAACCTGTCCGAGAGGAACCATGGTCACAACCAAGCAACCGGAGTTCCCTCTTACCCAGGGAACCCCGGAGAGCAGGAAGGACACGCCCTCCCGGGTTACAGGCACAAGAGACAGCGAGGTGTCAGTGACAACTGAAGCTGGGCTCTGCGCCATGCCCAACTCAGAACCCGAGAACGAAGCCATAGCTGAAACGGTCACATATGCAGGAGCCAGGGCGGAGTCACCATGGCTGCAGCTGACATATGCCCCAGGAGCCTCTGAATCCCTTCAGTTGACCGTCCGTCGAGTTGACGCAGCTGAACGAGCGGACAGCAAGGCTCGGGTGCGCTCTGCCGTAAGTCGCCCCCTAGTGTTCTCGGAGTTCAACTCCAAACCGAGAAAAACAGTCGCCTGGACCGAAGTAAGATGACTTTTTTTCTCAGTTGACCTGAAACCCTAGTGGCCAGGGTGCATGAGCACTCAGTCCCTCTGATGATCAACTGGTCCCTGGACTAGATGGCACCAGCCGTAGGTCCAGGTAATCCAGGATACAGATGCCTGCCCGGCGTAGCGGGGCGAGGGCAGCCCGGAGCACCTTAGTAAGGTGCGTGGGGAGAGAACGGGCCGGAGGGCAGGACTAGCAGGCTTGGCCTTCGTAACAGAGCCTGAGCAAGGGTCTGTGAAGCTTGCTCTAGCCACATGAAGTACGCGTCCTTCAGGTCTAAGGTGGCGAACCAATCCCCAGGACGAACGCACGGCAGAAGGTTGCGGATCGTCAACACCCGGAATCGGAGCTGGGCCAGGCCCCGATTCAGACGTTTCAGATCCAGGATTGGTCGCAACCCGCCAGATATAATGGGGACCAGAAAGTGACGGCTGACGAAGCCTCTTTCTGCATCGGCTGGAGGGACCGGCTCGACTGCGCCCTTGTTCAAAGGGGCAGTGATCACCTCTCGCAGGAGTGAGGCGCCTGACCAGAGGACAGGGGTCTCAGAAACGCCTCGAAAACCTGGGGGGTTCACGAAAGGATCGTGAAACCCAGCCAGATGGTCCGAAGGATCCACTGGCTGATCCCGGGAAGCTTCCGCTGGGCTCCCAGGCAAGCTGTCAGTGGTCCTGCGACGGACGTGCCGATGAAAACCCCTGGCGGGGCCACAAGGCTGCGGGCTTAGTGGCGGAATCACCAGGGCGGGGCCCTGGGGACAAGTCTGTGGTGTGCAGGGGGCCGGGGTCGCCGTATTCACTGACTGGGCCTGTGGAGCTCGTGCCTGTGTCGGGGTCCTCGTCAATAGCTGAGGAGGGTGTGTCCACGACGGGTAGGCTGATGAGTCCGTTATACTCAGGAAGGGAGTTAGATCTTTCTAGCGCGGTAGGTGCCGCCATCCCAAAGGACGGCAGCGAGGTGCGTGTGCTGGCCTCCCCCCCTCCAGAGGAGTCGGGTTAAAGAATAGACCCTGAAAGATCTCACATCTTCCTGAGCTGTCAGCCTCAGGGGCGCTTCTTACGGGAAGAAGCCCTCGTCTGCTTCCGAGAACCCTCTGAGGATGACTGCGCCTTTCGTCCTGCAGGGGTCCTTCTCGAGCTCTTGGCCGGAGGTTTAGACCATGGCAGGGGGCGCTCTCTCTGGCGTCTGGCAGACGGAGAGGGCTCCATACCGAGCGATCTAGCCCGCGCTTGCCGTGGCGCGGAACCATCAGCTCGCCCAGACCCTCTGTCTGCTTCCTGATCGTGGAGATCTTCGACACAAAGTCTCCACGGCGACGCCAAAGAGGCCATCTGGGAAAAAAGGAGAGTCCAGGAGCCGCGCGGTCCTCGGACATCATCAACCGCAGATGGCGTTCCTGGACCACAGTGTGGACATCGTGCAGCCTGTGCGCTACCGATTTCGTAGCCCGAAGGGCGAAATCAGATGTAAAGCGCAAGTCTTGAATAGACTGATGGCTGCCACCACTCTGGTACATGTCACAGAGGATTTTACCGCAATGACATGTGAGTTGCAGCAGCTTAACCGCAACCGAAAAGCTTTTGTCATCAGGGCTGACAAAAAACTTCCCGGTTTTGGAAGAAATACTCTAACAAAACCAAAAAGCCGCAGCATAATCGGGGCGGGAGTGCCGCGACAGCTGTACTGCTCGTGGAATTGCTGAATGTCCCCAGCCGCTGCAAGCGCCAGAGTGATTAAGGGGGAGGAGCTTCTAACCCTCACAGACAGGGGAGTCTGTCAGTTTTAAGCTCTTCATGCATCTCTGGGGAGAGAGGAACTAGCAAAGTGCGGGGAAGAATCCCGGCGCTTGTCGTGAACCAATCGTCCCAACGCTGCGGCGTTGCATCAGGAGGCGGAGCCCCCGAGTCAATCGCCGCACGGTTTAGAGTGTATCGCGGCAACTTCTGACCTCGATTTGCTGCGGCGCGAGGCGGCAGGCTAAACGCGAAGGTACAGAAGGCGGCGCCCCTTCCGATGCTGTGATGGGAGCAGATCATCTGAGAGTCATACGAGGAAGCCCTGCATCGCTCGATTCACCCGCAGATCCGACGGAACGCACGCCTGAAGCGCGGGGATGACGCGAGGGATCGCCTGACGTCATTAGCTCCGCGCCATCAGCCAAGGTCTCGGAGGAACTAATCCAGTTTACGGGAGCACCGGGAGCCGGAGCTCCGATGTCCTTTCCCCTAAAGAACCTCCTGTACCTCAGTGTGCGGCGAGGATGAGCGTTGCAGAGCAAACACTCATATTCTCGCGTCAGGGGAGCAACACGGTGCGTTTGAAGCCAAAGGCTCCGTGCTTTTCTCGTGACCGTCTTCAAAAACTGAACGTACTGACAGGCTCAAGCTGGGAATCAGAGGTGCCGCGATAAGATTGCGTAGCTATCTGGGCTAGCAGCAGCACATCAAGCGCAGAGGTAAGCAACCTTTGATATTTCAGCTTGTAAGAGCGTCGAAATGCAAAGCAACCACCATTCGCTCCGAGGAAGAAGGCAGAATGAGTGTAGAGCTACGCTCTGCTCTTATAGAGCAGTTGATTGATCAATTGATCGTTAATCAACTTCACTCGCATTAATTGCCCGTTAAATATTCGGCTCCACCCCTTCCAGGATGGCTCCACCCATAGTCGAGACATCAACGCCGTCTGCGTCTTGACTGAAAGGGAACTTTAGTTTTGTTTAAGGTATCTAGTTTCTTACCTTTTTACTGATAAACTAGAAAGGGTTACCTTTTCAATGACAACAAGAACATTAATTTAACCCATAAAATGGGAGCATTACAGCCATTTTATTTTGGGTATGCCTTTTTCAGACCTATGTTCAAAAAGAGGGGTGGGTGTTAGGAGGGTATGTGGCTGGTTTGAGCTGGATAGTTTTGTTATCTTCAGGGAAGTGAATATAGGATGTGGTGTTTCCTCCCCTGGATAGAAGCCGTGAATTTAATTGTGAAACCAGTTTATTACAATTAATTACATCAGGACAGGAGGGTGTTAAAAGAAAAGGGGTGAGTGAAAGAGAGTGAAGATGAGAGGGATAGATCCAGGGGTGGAAAGAATACCTTTCTGAACATACCTAATCAGTTCGTGCAATACAGTTTTTGCAGTGTGTACATAACTACACACATATATAAATATACATACACACATATAAAGAACTATGCAGGATAACAATGAGGCCATTTATAGTAGAGATGATAAATCACGAATGGGAAGTGGACAAAATCGTACGCGTCACATTACGATCTGATCTGAGACACACAGAAATGTTAAATAAATACCGTATTTTTCGGCTCATAAGACACACTTTTTGTTCCCCAAAACTGAGGGAAAAAAGTTGGTGCGTCTTATCGACCGAATGCAGAGCGCTGCGAAGTCACGGCCGTATGAGAGGCGTAAGAGCTCCGGAGCTCCGGAGCTAGGCCGAAGCCGCGGCCATATTTGTACACCCAGCGCTGCGCGCTGACGTCATCGCCCATCTCTGCCATAGCGTGGCCGTAACGAAAAGGAAAAAAAAACTACATTTCCCACAATGCCTTTGGCCGCAGCGGTGCGGTGCTTCCGCATCCATACTCATGAGCGAAACTACAGAGCACACATTGAACGTTAGACTCGCATTTGAGTGATATCTCACGCTACAAACCCGATTTCTCATGCTAAAATACATTTCAAGATGTGAAATGGGCACAGCTAATAGTTTATCCGCGATGTTTTTGAGCCTGACGATAAGATGATGATTGATCTGCATCGTCTTCAGTCTGTGAGGGGTTTTTTTCCGCTAAGCATTCACTTGGACAGTTTCACAAACTTGGACAGTTTGATCCTTCATTAATGGAGTTATGTGGGTTTTCATAAGCTGACAAAAATCAAAGGTGCACAGATGCTCGCGTGAGGAAAACAAAACGCTCTCAATGACTGAAACTCTTCTTTAATTATCTCAAATCATCTCTCAACGGTACATCTCACATGCAACCGAATTGTCACTTGAATAAGGTATAAATAATGAGTTATTTAACATCAAGGAGTAGTTACATTTATTTTACATTAAAATAATTATTAATTAATTATTAAATAATTATTATTTTACATCTGGGGGTGCCCAGATTCTTTTAAAGGGGGGCTCGACTAAAAAAGTTTGAGAACCACTGTATTATTACTAATGTGGGGGCAATCTTACTAGCTATTATTAGTAATGTAGTGACAATGTTACTGGCTATTATTAGTAATGTAGTGACAATGTTACTGGCTATATACATATATACATATACACAACATATATTATTTACCGTATTTTTCGGCTCATAAGACGCACCGGCACATAAGACGCACTCAATTTTAAAAGAGGAAGATCTAGAAAAAAAAGATTCTGAACCAAATACTTTTGTAAAATATTTTATATCAACTGTGTAAAAGTTAACAGCCAAACATGTAACATGAACAGACAGTAAACAGTAAAAGTAACAAAAAAAAGGCTGTAATGTTTTTCTTTGCCCCCACTCATCACTCTAAAGTCCACCATTCGTTATCACCATCACTGTTCGAGTGCAACATTGCCCCCACATTAGTAATACCGTAATAGCCAGTAACATTGTCACTACATTACTAATAATAGCTAGTAAGATTGCCCCCACATTAGTAATAATACAGTGGTTCTCAAACTTTTTTAGTTGAGCCCCCTTTTAAACCTTTAAAAGAATCTGGGCACCCCCAGATGTAAAATAATAAATATTTAAATGTAAAATAAATGTAACTACTTCTTAATGTTAAATAATTCATTATTTATACCTTATTCAAGTGACAATTCGGTTGCATGTGAGATGTTATTAAGGGGTGTCCAAGGAGTGAGAGCCCAAACGCAGGAGGAAGGTTCAATCAGTTTATTTAGTACTCCACTGAAACTGTTCAAACAGTAAGAGTCGACAATCCAAGGAAAAAGTCTCTTAGATAAAAAAATATATAACAGAGATGCACGCAGCAAACATAGCTACATGTGGCGATCTTCGTCAAGCCAAAAATAAAATAAAACAAAAGACTGATAAATACAGACAGGCAAAGAAAAACTTCACAAACTTTACCAAATGCGAGACAGAACTACTTGAAAACAATGAACCCGTAACAAGGCAAAGAAATCAAGATGCTTAAATACAAGGCCTAATAAGGGCAATAGTAAACAGCTGAGCGCCGGGGGCGCGCAGGGAAAGCTGGGGAAAAGGGAGGCGCGCATAGGAGAAAAAGGAGAGAAGTGCGCGCGTTTTGTTTTCCTCACGCGAGAGAGAGAGAGAGAGAGAGAGAGAGAGAGAGAGCGCGCTGTGCATCTGTGCACCTGACGTCAAACACATGGAAACAATTGTATGCTGGCTGTTCCTTTTGTAAATCCTCTTGATTTTTGTCAGCTTATAAAAACCCACATAACTCCATTAATGAAGGATCAAACTGTCCAAGTTTGTGAAACTGTCCAAGTGAATGTTTAGCGGAAAAAAAAACCCCACAGACTGAAGACGATGCAGATCGATCATCATCTTATCGTCAGGCTCAAAAAAACATCGCAGATAAACATCTTGAAATGTATTTTAGCGTGAGAAATCGGGTTTGTAGTGTGAGAGATCACTCAAATGCGTTGAATGTGTGAGAAATGGCAGCTGAGCTCCTTAGTTTCGCTCGTGAGTATGGATGCGGAAGCCAAAGGCATTGTGGGAAATGTAGTTTTTTCCCCGTTCTCGTTACGGCCGCGCAATGGCAGAGATGGGCGATGACGTCAGCGCGCAGCGCTGGGTGTACAAATATGGCCGCTGCTTCGGCCTAGCTCCGGAGCTCCGGAGCTCTTACGCCTCTCATACGGCCGTGACCGGACTTCGCGGCGCTCTGCATTCGGTCGATAAGACGCACCAACTTTTCCCCCTCAGTTTTGGGGAAGAAAAAGTGTGTCTTATGAGCCGAAAAATACGGTAATATATATATAATTAAATCTAATGTTGTTATTACATTATTCCATATGTGTTTATGGCTTTTCAGAGAGAACCTCCAATATTTATTGTCGTAAAGCAAAGAGAACATGAAATGAAAAATGCCATCTGTGTTTGTGCTTACCCTCAGGACCTCTTTGGGGTCAGTATGATCATCCCTCTGCTGAGTCATCATGTCAAGTTCCTGGGAGCGAGTCCTACCGTGGCTGGGATCGTAGGTACGTCTTGTACGGTCAACCGGTATCAGAGCGTTTTATTTGGTTACACAGTAATATCACTGGTGTAAAATTTACCAACAATACACAGTGTTATAAAATACACTTTGCCTGTGTAGATGATGGGTGTGAAATTATATGGATTTACAGTTACACCCAAAAGTGCAAAATAAAAGTGCGTCAAAATCAAAACTCCGCCCACAACATCTTCCTCTTCCTCCCTTACATCTGATGGATAGATCAATATGATTGCAAATCAATGCAAAAACATTTCGCACAGAAAACAGATCTCCAAGCTTTTTTCAACCGAGCATCATAGCGCAAAACACACTCTTGTGTCTGTGAATGATGTTTCAATTTCTCCATCCGCTTGAGGAACTAATTTCTGCGGGCTAATAAAGTTTAATTTTTGTCCAGTACTTTTGTCCAAGATGAAGCGGGACCTACTTTTCAGGAAATCTGCTGTGATTGGCCACCTGTCTGTTCGTTTCAGTCAAATTAAGATGTCTTCCATCAAAGAATATAACCCATATTAAAAAAATTACAAATAGCACAAAGAGTTAGATAAACTACATTAAGATAACAGAAAATAAAAAAATATATGAAAATATACATTTAAAAGAAACTTAAATTCCAAAAATTGATTAAACCAAAATATTACATTGCATTACTGAGTACATTTGTTTAGATGTAAAAAAATCTTTTTTTTTAACATTATCTTTGATTAATTTAAGAATAAGTAAAAAAAAAAATAAATAAATATGGCTGCAACTTTTTAATATGACGTGATAGAAAGTATTGTTTAAATAATTCAGAAACTACTAAACATGTGGTTTAGGTTCTGTAATCTGATGACAGTTCAATGAAAGATGACATTTGATGAGAATATTTAACCTCTTAAACCCGGTACCGGGGACTTGCCCCCTTGTGCATTACGTGCAACCCCAAACATATTAAATAACGTTGTGCTCAGCGGAAACTCCTCTAAAAACGTATCTAATTTCATATCCGTTAACCACAGCTCTAACGCCATGCAAAAAAACAACAACATGTTCGGAGTATAATTCATGACCAAGTTTTTGTTTATGTGCGATATGTATCCACAATATAAATTCAGACACCAAAACCATGGCATCAAATGAAAGCTAACAACCAGCAGAATCCAGCGATATGTAACTAATTTACATTGCACAAAGTATTTCAGAGCAGGGAGCGAAAGTTCCCCCCAAAAAAACGCCAGCAAAAACAAAGCAAGCATGTAAATCTTGTCTTTAAAAGTCCGTTTGTTGTTATATCCGGTAGATAACTTTGCAAAAACTTTCCCTATCTCTTTTCTAAGAATAAAATGACCAAATATTGAAACACTCCCTGTGTGTAAAAGCAGTCCTCTCCACGCTCCGTGTCCTGTGATTCATCGGGGATCCTGTCCGTCTCAAAATGGTAGATATCATTGGATTCTACAGATTCAAAGCTTTCCAACGAGGTATAGAGCTCCCGGATTTAACAGACGGTCGAGGGGTGGGCACACGGGGAAGTTACAAGGTTGGAAGCGGCATAAATAGCAGCTTAAGCATGGTGCATGGAGACAGCGTAAAGGGGCGTCAACCCCCCTTTAACAGCGTTTCTTTAGGTGTTTTTTTGCTGAAATCATGTCCCGTGAGCAAGAAAAGAAGACCATGAACGTAGCGGAAGCTTTGGACAAGATTTTTTCCATATTTCAATTATTGTGCCAAACTTTGCCAAAATAGATTACGCCTGAACTTTGTTCAAACAAAACCTGTACAGAATATTAGTTTCTTGTAGTATGGACACCAAACGTGCTACAGATGTCCTTCACATGTAGTGGTTACAATTGATTGTGTTTATTTGCTTGTTTACAAGTAAAAAAAGGGGATATTAAAGGAAACATGTAGTTTTTTTGGGGGGGCGAAGTTAATTTTTTGGCCAATTCAGCATCATTTACTCTTACCCAGTGTTCTTGACTGTCAAATTATGCCTTGTAAAGTGAAGGTATAGGATTTTCGGAAAATAAGCCTTAGTGCTTAACCTCTTAAGCCCTGAGGCCTATTTTCCGAAAATCCTATACTTTTACTTTAATAGACAATAATTATATATGGAAAAAATCTTGTCCAAAGCTTCCGCTACGTTCATAGTCTTCTTTTCTTGCTTACGGGACATGATTTCAGCAAAAAAAAACTCCTAAAGAAACGCTGTAAAAGGGGGGTGGAAGCTCATTTACCCCATCTTGCTGCGCTTTTGGGAACCTTTCATTCACAAACGCTTTTGACATTCGAGCTTCTGCGTGTCCCTACCCCCCGACCATCTGTCCAATCCGGGAGCTCTATATATCGCTGGAAAGCTCTGAATCTGAAGAAGCCAATGAGCTCAACCATTTTGAGACTGACGGGATCGCCGATGAATCACACGACGCGCAGCGTGGAGAGACCACCTCTTACGCACGGGGAGTCATTCCATATTTGGTGACGTCATGAGACCACGGAGCAACAGAAAAGATCCAAAATGGAGTTTCCGCGACAATAACAACAAACGGACTTTTAACGCTATGGAAATAACTTTTTGTTGAAAAAAACGGCAAAGGTAAGACAAGATTTACATGCTTGCTTGGTTTTTGCTGGCGTTTTTTCGGAGAACTTTTGCTCCCTGCTCTGAAATACTTTGCGCCATGTAAATGAGTTACATATCGCTGGATTCAGCTGGTTGTTAGCTTTCATTTGATGCCATGGTTTTGGTGTTTCCGTTTATATTGTGGATACATATCGCACATAAACAAAAACGTGGTCATGAATTATACTCCGGACATGTTGTTGTTTATTTGCATGGCGTTCGAGCTGTGGTTAACGGATATGAAATTGAATTAGATACGTTTTTAGAGGAGTTTCCGCTGAACACAACAGTATTTAATATGTGTGGGTTATTCTCAGAGTTAGTGAGCTATGAGTGAAAATGTAACGCACAAGGGGGCAAGTCCCCGGTACCGGGGACTCTCGGGCTTAAGAGATTAAGAGGTTAAGACAGAAGGAATAACTTTTTGAACCAATTTAAATTGTTAAAATGTAAACATGTTTTCAAAAGCACCAATAATGCAGAAAACATGTTATTATTTATCCACACGGGTATACTTGATCTTAATTGTATGTTCTCATGACGAATTAGTTTTTTTTTGGGTATACACTTCTGATAAATGGGAGATAATTTAATGGGAAATGTACAATCCAAGTAGTTCCATTATAAAGTCATGTGGAGGCCAGCACTTTGGAAAAACAATTAATGTGGAAAAAAATACAGAACAATGAGTTTGGCTGTTCAAGGGATCGTTTAATCCAATAAACTCTCAAACTATTGACAGTAATTGACAAAATTATCCTGATTTCATTCTGTTGGCAAATAGAGACAACCTAAAATAATCAAATTAATAGTTTTAAGTGTGATTGAGCATGAATACAGATATTGGCAAGTCTGGGAGAGGTCTGCCATTGTATACAGAAGTTTTATGCACACAGAAAAGTACAGACTTAATTTGACTTGGCATTTATTAAAGTGTTCCTTACATGATGCAAGGTTATCATCAATATATCGGTTTGAGAAAGCAGCTCCAAATAAAGTCTATTAAGAACACCTGTTACATAAATAACTCCCACCTGGTATTGGCTCAAAATAAATGGAAAGACAAAAATGGCTTCTACAGGTTGATTAACAAATATTACAAAAAAAATGTAAATGATTTAAATGACTCCTGCTAAACATATTAGACTTACTAAAAAGATCCTATAAAAATGTTGAAAAGATCCAATAAAAAATGTTTTCTACTACTTATGCTTGTATGGTATTGACTATAATCAATAAATTGGTTTAATCTTATCTTCAGAAGAGTTGTTACTTTCGTACAACTCTGGTCCATGGATGGGTGTATTGATACCTAATTTTGCTGATAATAAATTTGACCTCTAATAAAGGCGAAAATCATTTACAAGTAACTTTAGCTTAACCTCTTAAGCCCTGAGGCCTATTTTCCGAAAATCCTATACTTTTACTTTTTAAGGCATTTCTCAGCTTTTACAAGGCCTAAACTGCAATCTTGGTATCAAAATGAAGATAGGTTCTTGGGGAGTGGCGTGGATGAGTTAATTTGACAGTCAAGAACACTGGGTAAGAGTAAATGATGTTGGAATGGGCAAAAAATGAACTCCGCCTAAAAATAAAAACATGTTTCCTCCAATATCTCCTTATTTTCCTTATAACGAAGCAAATAAACACAATCAATTGTAACCACTACATGTCAAGGACATCTGTAGCAAGTTTGGTGTCCATACTACAAGAAACTAATATTCTGTACAGGTTTTGATTGAACAAAGTTCAGGTGTAATTAGGGCTGGGCGATATGGACCAAAAGTCATATCCCGATATATTTAGGCTGAATATCGATATACGATATATATCCCGATATTTTTATCAAAAAGTGAGAGCAATTGTTTAGTCACAGTCAAACCCAAATATGACATTTCACAAGTAGTTTTATTTAAACTGGCCGGATGAAACAATACTCAGCTGTTCCCTTGTTTTTGGGAATAAAATATAAATATATTTGAATAAGCAAATAAAATATAAAAATCTAAAGTTTGTATAAAGCTGTACGTTCATAAATTATTAAAATATTCAATGCTGTAAGCAACTTATGCGATTGCATTCTTTTAAACTTTTTAAACAATATTTATGGTTTTACAATGTGTTACAAGTAAATTTGACATCTACGCGGCATATAAGCAAAATAAAAATTAAAACTTTTTCACGAGTAAACATTTTATGTGAACTCTCATTGGCTTAGTCTGTGTAATCACGTGATTTTGAATGCGCGTTCACGCAAGAGGGGAGTCGGAATCTGCCGGGGAGTCGAAATATGGCACAACACCGGTACACCGCGGGAAAATGAAGCTTGAAGGGAGCTTTGTGTCGGGGCTGGAGCTTTTGCGGGTTGCGGTTGGCTTGCAGCTGGGGCCTCGGCAGCGCGCAGTTTCACACACTCTTCATACTGCAGTTTGTGCCACTGTTTTAGATGGTGAAAAAAGATTTGTAGTGCTTCCACCCCTGGCTGTAACTTCTTTATGGCACTCCCTACATATGACATGGTTTTGTTTCTCATCAGAAACTTTGAATCCGAACCATCTCCATATTACTGAGCCGCTACTTTTTTGTTTACCAACTAATTTCTCCGCATTCTCAGCAGATGTTGTTGCTTCCTCCATGTTTGTTGAAGAGTGCCGGCGGATTGTCTGCTCCAGAGTCCAGCCCCTCCCCTCTCTGTGCCTGAAAGAGGAGGGGCGTGGGCAGGGGCGCGCAACGTAGTGCTGAGAGCTCCGGGTTAAATCAGTTTGCTGGAGCAAGGCTCACAGCGCAGTTTGAACTACGCAGCCTATATCGATATATGCGATATGGTCAAATTTCATATCTCGTTTAAAAATATATCGATATATTTTTAATATCGATATATCGCCCAGCCCTAGGCGTAATCCATGTTGGCACAGTTTGGCACAATTTGGCACAATAATTGAAATATGGAAAAAATCTTGTCCAAAGCTTCAGCTACGTTCATAGTCTTATTTTCTTTCTTATGGGACATGATTTCAGCAAAAAAAAAACTCCTAAAGAAACGCTGTAAAAGGGGGGTTGAAGCTCATTTACGCCATCTTGCTGCGCTTTTGGGAACCTTTCATTCACAGTACTCCCTACGTTCAAGATTCTGAGTGTCCCTACCCCCCGACCATCTGTCCAATCCGGGAGCTCTATATATCGCTGAAAAGCTCTGATTCTGAGGAAGCCAATGAGCTCAACCATTTTGAGATGGACAGCATCGCCGACGAATCACATGACGCGCAGCGTGGAGAGACCACCTCTTACGCACGGGGAGTCATTCCATATTTGGTGATGTTATGAGACCACTGAGCAACAGAAAAGACCCAAAATGACGTTTCCGCGAAGCTATCGACCGGACATAACAACAAACGGACTTTTATCGCTATGGAAATAACTTTTTGTTGAAAAAACTGCAAAGGTAAGACAAGATTTACATGCTTGCTTGGTTTTTGCTGGCGTTTTTTCGGAGAACTTTTGCTCCCTGCTCTGAAATACTTTGCGCCATGTAAATGAGTTGCATATCGCTGGATTCTGCTGGTTGTTAGCTTTCATTTGATGCCATGGTTTTGGTGTTTCCGTTTAGATTGTGGATACATATCGCACATAAACAAAAACTTGGTCATGAATTATACTCCGACTCCGTTCAAGGATATGAAATTGAATTAGATACGTTTTTAGAGGAGTTTCCACTGTGAGCACAACAGTATTTAATATGTGTGGGTTATTCTCAGGGTTAGTGAGCTATGAGTGAAAATGTAACGCACAAGGGGGCAAGTCCCCGGTACCGGGGACTCTCGGGTTTAAGAGGTTAAAATGTGGGAACAGGATGTAATTACATTAGTAATCTAGAAACTGTAGTAATTAGTAATCTAGAAACATTAGTAATTAGAAACTGACAGACGGGCAACCAATCACAGCAGACTTCCTGAAAAGTAGGTCCCGCCCCATCTCGGACAAAATTACCAGCCCTTCTTGGACAAAAATGAAACTTTTATTAGCCCGCGCAAAGGAGTTCCTAGAGCAGATGGAGATATTAAGCTCATACAAACACCACCCACAGACACAAAGTGTGTTTTGCACTGTGATGCTCACCAGCAGATTGAAAAAAAGCTTGCTTGTTAGTGGGTTAGTCAGACATTTAAAATGAATGACATCTCTGCTGAATGTGCGTATCAATTTAAACCTAAAAAGTATCTGTAACTGCATTCTAAGTAGAGGATGACATTTGTCGGGATTTCCCGCGGGTCTCGTGATTCCCGTGGGATGGGATAAACTTGTGTTATTAATCCCTTGATTGAGATGGGACGGGAATAAAAATCAACGAAATGCTGCGATTTTTGTAAATCTTTCAACGCGTCAAAACAACAGTCCAAAGAACATTTTTTCCAGGTCGGCAACAGAAGTGAACCATTTACCGCATTTTTCGGCTCATAAGACGCACCGGCACATAAGACGCACCCAATTTTAAAAGAGGAAGATCTAGAAAAAAAAGATTCTGAACCAAATACTTTTGTAAAATGTTTTATATTAACTGTGTAAAAGTTAACAACCAAACATGTAACATGAACAGACAGTAAACAGGGTAAAAGTAACAAAAAAAAAGGGCTGCAATGTTTTTCTTTGCCCCCACTCATCATTCTATAGTCCACCATTCGTTATCACCATCACTGTTCCAGTGCAACATTGCCCCCACATTAGTAATACCGTAATAGCCAGTAACATTGTCACTACATTACTAATAATAGCTAGTAAGATTGCCCCCCACATTAGTAATAATACAGTGGTTCGCAAACTTTTTTAGTTGAGCCCCCTTTTAAACCTTTAAAAGAATCTGGGCACCCCCAGATGTAAAATAATAATTATTTAAAAATTAATTAATAATTATTTTAATGTAAAATAAATGTAACTACTCCTTAATGTTAAATAACTCATTATTTATAGCTTATTTAAGTGACAATTCGGTTGCATGGTGTTAAGATATGATCCTTATGCGCTCTTACCTGATTAGGAACACTACCCAATTGCAGAGCACGTTACTTACGTTTGTTATCTCATATGTACATGTGTGAGATGTACAGTCGAGAGATGATTTGAGTTTGAGTTTATTAAAGAAGAGTTTCAGTCATTGAGAGCGTTTTGTTTTCCTCACGCGAGGAAGAGAGAGAGAGAGAGAGAGCGCTGTGCATCTGTGCACCTGACATTTACCTGCTGTTCTAATATAAATCCTTTTGATTTTGGCGATGACGTCAGCACGCAGCGCTGGGTGTACAAATATGGCCGCGACTTCGGCCTAGCTCCGGAGCTCTTACGCCTCTCATACGGCCGTGACCGGACTTCGCGGCGCTCTGCATTCGGTCTATAAGACGCACCAACTTTTCCCCCTCAGTTTTGGGGAAGAAAAAGTGCGTCTTATGATCCGAAAAATACGGTAACATCCGTCAACCAACGGTGATGCTCCAGGACATCACTCCCCATTTTTAATGCAACATACCTCTTCAACATATACACAAACACATACACTACACCCCAACTGGGAGCAGATGATGGGGAGTGGGTGGGAGGCCGTTTCCGTCTTCCGTCCTGGGTGGGTATTGGATCCCCGGGTGGGCGTGGGTCCACCGGAGGGTGACTGGATTCTCTTTGCGTATTTCCGGTGGGGTGGGGTGGGATGCTCCGGCTCTGGGGTCCGGGACCCTGGTCGTGTTGACCCACGGGGGATGGAACGGCCCACCGGGTCTGTATAAGATATCGCAGCGCACTTGGGCATAGAGGAGTGGGGGAGATACATGGGACATTGGTCGGCCGCTTGTGGGTTGGGTTAACTGTCCCTGGGCACTGCTTACTACAATCACTTGTTTATTTGATGTCTGCGGGTCCTCGTTCGATGCGGATCAGGTCAATGCATGTGGTTCGTCCAGCTCACGGACTTGTATTATAAAGTGTACAACATCATGATGACCCCACATAAATCATTGGCTGTGTGTGTATGTATATTTGAACATGTATGTATGTGAGCAGGAATGTGCAAACTACAAGAACCATTCTGGATGAACTATAACAAACGGACATGGTTTGTCTTGGTAGATGCTCTGTATATATGTATTGTATGTAAAAACTGCAAATGGGACACTGTAACTAGGACTTATAAGGTTTGTTCAGGTAGGTTTTTTTCCAACTTTCTTTTTCACTCGTGAACCTTTCCCCCTCACCCTTCCCCAATCCCTTATCTACTCCCCCTTTCAGTCCAGCGCCGTCTTGTCCTGACACAACTAATGTAAACTGACTCCTGGGAACCACAACTAATAAATATTTACATACATTCAATGCTCCAGTGTTTTATTCCCCTGGAGAAAGCAAAACTGTCCAACTCAGCAAAGCATTCATATCCCATCCCATGTGATGGCTTTTGAGCGGGACAGGACAAGGTAAAAAAAAAAGAAAAAAAGCTTGCAGATCTATTTTCTGCGCAAGTCCCACATTAATATGCAAATCATAAACAAACACTGTCTGTCTGTTCAGTGAGTGAAACTAAATCCTTTTGAGATGATGCCAGTGTTGTTTTTGACAACCATCTTAGATTTAGTCTTAGTCTGTTGGACTAAAATGCTTATTAGTTTTAGTCAAATTTTAGTCACTTCTATATGTGATAGTTTTAGTCTACAAAAACTCAAAAAGGTTTTAGTCTAGTTTTAGTAAAAAAAAAAAAAAGTATAGTCTTTTAACCTCTTAAGCCCTAGAGTCCCCGGTATCAGGGACTTGCCCCCTTGTGCGTTAAATTTTTGCTCATAGCTCACTAACCCTGAGAATAACCCACACATATCACATACCGTTGTGCTCAGCGGAAACTCCTCTAAAAACGTATCTAATTCAATTTCATATCCGTGAACCACAGCTCTAACGCCATGCAAATAAACAACAACATATCCGGAGTATAATTCACAACCAAGTTTTTGTTTATGTGCGATATGTATCCACAATATAAACGCAAACACCAAAACCATGGCATCAAATGAAAGCTAACAACCAGCAGAATCCAGCGATATGCAACTCATTTACATTGCATGAAGTCTTTTAGAGCAGGGAGCGAAAGTTCCCCGAAAAATGCCAGCAAAAACCAAGCAAGCATGTAAATCTTGTCTTACCTTTGCCGTTTTTTCAACAAAAAGTTATTTCCATAGCGATAAAAGTCCGTTTGTTGTTATGTCTGGTCGATAGCTTCGCGAAAACTCCATTCCGGGTCTTTTCTGTTGCTCTGCGCTCGCATTACATGACGCAATACGGAAGCACTCCCCGTGCGTAAGAGCTGGTTTCTCCAAGCTGCGCGTCCTGTGATTCGTCCGGGATCTTGTCCACCTGAAAACGGTGAATATCATTGGCTCCCTCAGATTCAAAGCTTTTGAAACATGTATAGAGCTCCCGGATTGGACAGATGGTCGGGGGTAGGGACACGCAGAATCTCCAATGTAGGGAGAAACGTTTCCCAAAAGCGCATGAAGATGGCGTAAATGAGCTTCCACCCCCCTTTTACAGCGTTTCTTTAGGGTTTTTTTTTTTGCTGAAATCATGTCCAGTAAGCGAGAAAAGAAGACTATGAACGTAGCTGAAGCTTTGGACAAGATTTTTTCCATATTTCAATTATTGTGCCAAATTGTGCCAAACTGTGCCAACATGGATTACGCCTGAACTTTGTTCAATCAAAACCTGTACAGAATATTAGTTTCTTGTAGTATGGACACCAAACTTGCTACAGATGTCCTTGACATGTAGTGGTTACAATTTATTGTGTTTATTTGCTTCGTTATAAGTAAAATAAGGAGATATTAGAGGAAACATGTGGTTTTTTTTTCAAATTAACTCATCCACACCACTCCCCAAGAACCAAGATACCAAGATTTGCAGTTTAGACCTTGTACAAGCTGAGAAATGCCTTAAAAAGTAAAAGTATAGGATTTTCGGGAAAATAGGCCTCAGGGCTTAAGAGGTTAACAAATTAATTTAGGTCAATAAGTAAGGAGATTGCTGCTGGGCAGTGTCACACATCTTCTTCTTCTCCTTTTGGCTGTTCTCAGTTCAGGGGACGCCACAGTGAATCATCCGTTTCCACCTAAATCTGTCCTCAGTATCCTCTACTCTTGCTCCAACTACCTTCATGTCCTCTTTCAGCACATCCATATATCTCGTCTTTGGCCTTCGTCTTGACCTCTTGCCTGGCAGGTCCATCTCCAACATCCTTCTACCAATATAACCACTATCCCTCCTCTGCACATGTCCAAACCATCTCAATCTGGCCTTTCTGACTTTGTCTCCAAAACAACCAACCTGAGCTGTCCCTCTGATGTGCTCGTTCTTAATCTTGTCCATCCTTGTCACTCCTAAACTGAACCTCAACATTCTCATCTCTGCTACTTCCATCTCTGCCTCTTGTCTCTTCCTCACTGCCACAGTCTCCAACCCATACATCATAGCTGGTCTCACTACTGTTCTGTACACCTTTCCTTTGATTCTAGCTGACACTCTTTTGTCACACAACACCCCTAACACTTTTCTCCATCCATTCCAACCTGCCTGCACTCGTCTTTTCCACACTCCCTGTCGCACTGGACTATTGACCCTAAATACCTAAACTCCTGCACCTTCTTGACCTCAGCCCCCTGTAAACTCACTGTTCTATTTCCCTCTCTCTCATTCAAACACATGTATTTGACAGTCTTACTGCGACTGACTTTCATTCATCTTCTTTCTAGAGCTGACCTCCAACTTTCCAGGTGTCCCTCCACCTGCTCTCTGCTCTCACTACAAATTACAATGTCATCTGCAAACATCACTGTCCACGGAGTTTCCTGCCTGACCTCATCTGTCAACCTGTACATCACCATAGCAAATAAGAAGGGACTCAAAGCTGATCCTTGATGTAGCCCTACCTCCACCTTGAACTCTTTTGTCTGACCTACAGCACATCTCACTGCTGTCTTACTTCTCTCATACGTATCCTGAGCTACTCTGACGTACTTCTCTGCCACTCCTGACATCCTCATACAGGACCATAGCTCCTCTCTCGGCACCCTATCATATGCTTTTTCTAAATCCACAAAGATGCAGTGCTGCTCCTTCTGACCATCTCTGTACTTGTCCATTAACATTCTTAGAGCAAAAATTGCATCAGTAGTGCTCTTCCTGGGCATGAAGCCATACTGCTGTTCACAAACATCCACTTCCCTTCTTAGCCTAGCTTCCACTACTCTTTCCCAAAGTTTCATTGTATGGCTCATCAACTTTATGCCTCTGTAGTTGTTACAACTCTGCACATCATCCTTGTTCTTAAAGATTGGCACTAGGACACTTCTCCTCCATTCCTCAGGCATCTTTATAACAAATGGCAAATATTTGTTATTTTTATGTTTTAAATGCTCAGAACAGTGAAAAGATTTGAATTTTCATCTAGTTTCTTTTTATAAACAACTATAAATGTACAGCAACAAGATTTTTGAGATTACAGAAATTAATCTCAACCTATTGTGCATCAACAAGGTCCAGGTGGTTTTTTTTCAGCTGTGGAATATTGTAGAGTAGTTCCTGTCCAGCCACAGGAATATTCGCTGTGTATAAAAACTTTTATTACATGTGACTGTGATTGAGACGGTGACACGCCCCCTTCTTCTTCTTTTACTTTCGGCTGTTCCCAGTTTAGGGGTCGCCACAGCGAATCATCCTTTTCCACCTAACTCTGTCCTCAGTATCCTCTATTCTTGCACCAACTACCTTCATGTCCTCTTTCAGCACATCCATATATCTCGTCTTTGGTCTTCCTCTTGACCTCTTGCCTGGAATCTCCATCTCAAACATCCTTCTACCAATATAACCACTATCCCTCCTCTGCACATGTCCAAACCATCTCAATCTGGCCTCTCTGACTTTGTCTCCAAAACAACCAACCTGAGCTATCCCTCTGATGTGCTCGTTCCTAATCTTGTCCATCCTCGTCACTCCTAAACTGAACCTCAACATCCTCATCTCTGCTACTTCCAGCTCTGCCTCTTGTCTCTTCCTCACTGCCACAGTCTCCAACCCATACATCATAGCTGGTCTCACTACCGTTCTGTACACCTTTCCTTTGATTCTTGCTGACACTCTTCTGTCACACAACACCCCTGATACTTTTCTCCACCCACTCCGACCTGCCTGCACTCGTCTCTTCACCTCTTTTCCACACTCCCCGTCACACTGGACTGTTGACCACAAATACCTAAACTCCTGCACCTTCTTGACCTCAGCCCCCTGTAACCTCACTGTTCTATTTCCCTCCCTCTCGTTCAAACACATGTATTCTGTCTTGCTGCGACTGACTTTCATTCCTCTTCTTTCTAGGGCTGACCTTCAACTTTCCAGGTTTTCCTCCACCTGCTCTCTGCTCTCACTACAAATCACAATGTCATCTGCAAACATCATTGTCCACGGAGATTCCTGTCTGACCTCATCTGTCAGCCTGTCCATCACCATAGCAAATAGAAGTGTCTCAAAGTTTATCCTTGATGTAGCCCTACCTCCACTTTCAACTCCTTTGTCTGACCTACAGCACATCTCACTGCTGTCTTACTTCTCTCTTACATATCCTGAACTACTCTGACGTACTTCTCTGCCACTCCTGACCTCCTCATACAGGACCATAGCCCCTCTCACGGCACCCTGTCATATGCTTTTTCTAAATCCACAAAGACGCAGTGCAGCTCCTTCTGACCATCTCTGTACTTCTCCATTAACAATCTCAGAGCAAAATTGCATCAGTAGTGCTCTTCCTGGGCATGAAGCCATACTGCTGTTCACAAATATCCACTTCCCTTCTTAACCTAGCTTCCACTACTCTTTCTCAAAGTTTCATTGTGTGGCTCATCAACTTTATGCCTCTGTAGTTGTTACAACTCTGCACATCACCCTTGTTCTTAAAGATTGGTACTAGGACACTTCTCCTCCATTCCTCAGGCATCTTCTCACTCTCTAAAATCCTGTTGAATAACCTAGACAGGAACTCCACTGCTGTCTCTCCTAGACACTTCCACACCTCCACTGGTATGTCATCTGGACCAACAGCCTTTCCACTCTTCATTCTCCCCAGAGCCTTCCTCACCTCATCCTTTCTAATCTTTTCAACTTCCTGCTCTACAATATTCACATCTTCCTCCCTTCTTTCCCTTTCATTCTCCTCATTCATCAACTCTTCAAAATACTCCTTCCATCTTCTCAGCACACTCTCCTCACTTGTTAGCACCTTTCCATCTCTATCTTTAATCACCCTTATCTGTTGCACATCCTTCCCATCTCTGTCTCTCTGTAAATCACTGGTATAACTTCATTTATTTTATTTACATTGACGGTACACTTTTAAAGTTTGGTGTCTGTTCTTCAGGAACGGATGAAGTCATGTGTCGTGTTCTATACAATAGAGTGCCAGTCACATAAGTAAGTCCAGTAGTAGGAGATTTCCAGTCAGTGGCAGCTGGAGTGGTCCAATAGTAAGAGAGTGACGTGTGAAAGTCTTTTGGGTTTCCTTGGCGGTCTCCGGGCTTGATGGGCCTGTCTCCATGGCATCGACTGTGTCGGAATATGGACAGCCTGGTGCTCAGTGAGCTCTCTCACGGAGAGGGTGTCCAACCAATCCCAGTGACCCAGATGGCCTGGCGACGACACTGGTTGGTGGAGCACCTCCTGGGCTCCTTCAGCTCCCGGACAACCATATATAATAAATCCCAGATAACCAATATAATAACTTACTTACATTACAGATGAAAAGCATTATGCACAGACATGTTGATTGCTTTTGTTTTTTTGTCAACGCAGCTGCCCCATAGAGTTCTAGGAGGTGATAGTCCCGAACCACTTTGATGACACACTTTCGGACTTTTAGATTGAACAAAACGGTCATCGGTTAGTCCACTAATGCCGCCCCATTGCATTGCAGTGCGATTCAATCTGTAAATGTGTAAATGCACCAATAGTGATTTTTTTTACCTTTTTCAGGCTGCCTCTGATCATGACTAAAACAACAATATGAGCTTGTTGAATTCCATAATATTGTGAATTTTGAATAAAACAACATTAAAATATAAATTGGTTTAAATTGATTTCCATTGTCTATATTTTTGGGGCATGTACTTATTCCAATTAATGTTATTATATAATTTATTGGGGTTTGAAACGTTGAATTTAGGAATGCACCGAACCCTGGTCGGGGTTTAAATAGTGACAAATGGGCTGTTTACTCCTGAGCGGTCATGTATTTGGACTCTGCTGGTTTAATTGCGTTATCTAAGTGGCCTGAGTACTTGCTCATGTCTGTTATTAGACGTTCACCAGTCCTCCATCTAGAATAAATGCTAAAAAGCTGACGGGATCATTTTATTAAGGAGTAAATGACATCTTTATCGGTGTGATTGGTGGTCAGAGCACCCCAGAAGCTCATGCTAAATATGCATGTGAATGAATCAGCAGCAGTGGGAGTCAGATCTGGCTTTATAATTAGCAGATGGTGAGGACGGATGCATGAGATTTTCGTTCAAGATGTTGTCGTGTGAATGACATCATGATTCTGGAGCTGACAGAGATGGAACTGATTTTGCGTATGGGTACCATTTATGGAATACATATTTTGTTACGTTCCACGACCGTTCGTGAAAATGAAGCACAGTTATTCCATTATTTTATCTGTAGTTTACCTTTTAATCCCTCCCTGATCTGCTAACAACTACCTTTACTTTATTATAACATATAAAATATTCTGTGTTCTTCATTACTTCTATTCTTCTCTTATACGCATCACGCTGCTTACCAGCGCTTGGTTATTGCTAAAGTATGCTCTTTGTTGAACTTATTTTGTTCTCCTGTCCAGTCTCGTCCGCTGTTGTACTAATCCCAGTCTTAGGACCTTTTTCCTGTGTATTTTGGAAGTCTTTGCTTCCATATAGTGCTTGCCTATAGGTGTATGGTAACCCAGTGTCTCTGCACTCTACGCGGGCTGGGTGGTATGAAATTTCAAAATGATTAAAGGGTCAACTATGACAAGTAGGTGCATTTCTAGAATTATTAAAGGTAAACAATAACCTAATAAAAATATGGAGTCAGATAAGAGTTGTATTCAATAATTAAAGTTCCCACAAGCTCTGAACGGATCAACCCATTACACTAGCAGTACACCAACTTATCGTTAAAACAATTCTACAGCAATCGTTGGAATCTCGTTATATCGTAACGTTATATCTCGGAATATCGTTTGAATCTGCATCAATTTTGAAAATGTGCATAAAACATTGTAAGATAAACTTTTTATCCAGTAAAAAAGTGGATAAACTACGATGGAAGCGCATTACAGAATAAATCCTAATGCAATGGCAAAACGTTTTTCTGTTGTAACTGGGGCCCAATGGTTAACCAATTGAATGTTTTTGATGTAGAACATCTGAAATCTTGCTTTGGTTCTAATATCGGACATCTAAGGGGTTTGGGACCATTACCTCTGAAAACTGTCTCGATGGCTACGTTCTCAAAGAGCCTCCCGCCTCCAAAAGCAAGATCACATGACTGCTCATAGTGCATTTCGTCTATGTCTATAAAAAGTAATTATATACAAAAAAGGCCTTCAACTAATGCAGAAACTAATTCCATTTTTCTTTTCATATTTGGTGCCAGTTTTAAAGAAAGTGAATATTTTGTTCTCTTGGACTCGTTGTAGGGCTGGGTGATATGGTCAAAAATATATATCTGGTGTTTTTTCATAAATGATTAAATGAGAGTAAAAGACTATATTAAACATCACTTAAACTGTTTTTGAACACTTTCATTTTAAAGGGCCACGGGATGTGATGATATTTTCAGAGATTTAAACGCTATTTAGGACAAACGTATTGTCTGTTACATTTACTTATTGGTAAAACTGTTTAATCTTCTTTGTTTGAAAAGAAATTTCTCTGGAAGGGATACATCTTTGTCCTATACAAAGTTTATGACTAATTTGTATTTTAATTATTTAAATAGATGCGGCATATTAAATATTAATGACCACTTACGAGCGACTAATGAACATTTAACAAGTACGCACAGTAGTCTGGAGTTCAGAATGTTTCGCAGGTGTTTGTTGGTGTGGTGCACAGGTGCTGAGGTTATACATGGCTTTCCCCTTGATGAAGTCAGAGCTAAACATCCACCAACAACTGACCCGTCGAAACTATGGATTCGTAGCAAGCATTTTCTTCGATAAAACAATGAGAACTGGAAAATGGTGGACCTGGCCATTACAAATCAATGTAGTTTGTGATGCGGTTATAATTGGTGTTACAAGATGAGACCCGAAACAGGCGGTGCTCATGGCCCTTTAACAATAAAGACCACACCAAAAAACATGATTGAGGTATATACACTGCCAAAAAACTTGAATGGGATCTTTTGGGGTGATGCTCTAGCTCCTGCCTACGCAGTGCGATTCAGGATTCCGCTCCGATGGGAGGAACTTTGACTTTGATATCAGATCACGTAATGCATCTTGAGCTACCACATTGGTCAGGTCAGGTCACTCAATTTGACGCAAATGTACACTTTTAGGACATCAGTATTGCTTTCCAGTAGATTACAGAGCATCCTGTTATAATTTAGACGAGTTATATTATGAATTGCTTGTTTTTTTTAATGATGCTGTTTTGTAGGTGGCCTCAAAACGCACACAATTGTGTGCAGTGAAATTCCACTTCCATTCAGGAGTAAACGGGAAAATCTTGTTGAAAATACAGAGTAATGATCTACTGATCACATGCACCAGGTGTGGGACTTGAACCAATGGAAGTGGGCAAACATGTGAGGGTGTCCTAACCTTTCCTCAGCTAGAATAAGCATTGTGTAGAATTACATTTACTTTAATCTCTCTAAATGGTAAATATAAAGATCACATGTCTAGATACTAATACATGTTACAAAATAACCTAATTCTGTCCTAATTTTTTACATGAATATACTGACTATTTGTATAGAAGTCCATTTTCACCAGGTAAAGATAAAAAAAAGACATTTTGCAATGAAAAAGTAGAAATATTGAGATAAAAAGTCAAGATTTTGAGATATAAAAGTCAAGGTTTTAGATACAAGTCCAAATTTTGAGATTCAAGTTTGAAATTTTGCAAAATAAAGTTGAAATTTTGAAAAGTCGAAATTTTAGATACAAGTCCAAATTTTGAGGTTCAATTTAGAAATGTTGAGAACTAAAGTTGAAATTTTGAAATTGTAGAAACAAGTCCAAATTTAATTTTGAGATTCAATTTAGAAATGTTGAGAACTAAAGTTGAAATTTTGAAATTGTAGAAACAAGTCCAAATTTTGAGATTCAATTTAGAAATGTTGAGAACTAAAGTTGAAATTTTGAAATGTTGGAATTTTAGAAACAAGTCCAAATTTTGAGATTCAATTTTGAAAATTTCAGATACCAATGTCCAAATTTTAGGTACAAAGGTCGAAATTTGAGACAAAATGTTTAGGGTAAGGATTAGGGTAACCCCAACTCTAACCCTAAACTTTGTATCTTAAAATTTTGACTATTGCGTATAAAAATGTAGACTTTGTAAACCATTTTTTTTACCTGGCGGAAATGGGCTTCCAAACTATATGACTTGTTTTAAAAATTTATTCAGTTTCAGGAGAGAGAGTCTAAGCATATCAATTGATTCGTGAGCAATTTAAGAATCATTCTAAATTCTGTGCGCAACCCTGAAAATAACCTCCCATACCTGCTCCCAGAATGCACCGTATCACATTCTTAATCTTTTTTCAGGTTATATAAAGCAAGTTGTTGGGGATTTGTATTACATACCTCTGTGTCTGTCTGCGTTGTTTTGTGTGGGGACAACTGAACCTGTTATTAGTCAGCTGGGATGAATATATTTGTTTACAGTCAGCCATCAGATGTGTGTGGGACTGAGTCTGTGAGCAACGCAGCGTGAGTGTGAGTTCTGGGAAACATTCAGAGAGCAGCATCTGCTGAACCGGCTCCTAACTGCTCTTCTGCACCTCTGCGCTCTTAAGTTCCGCAGGAAGTCTGATGTCAGGCTGCTCTCTGTGCTTGTTTGTGTCACAGGCTTGTTGTGTGGCTTTCAGAGTGACACAGGCAGCGAGAGAAATGAGTCACCTCAGATGAACATCTGCCTCTGCGTTCTCTCTGTGAACTTTCTCGTTCTAATTCTCACTTTTGTTCCAGCACGAGTCATGGGGTCGTTCCGGAAGCCCAGACCACGGTTTATGAGCTCCCCTGTTCTGTCAGACCTTGCCCGCTTTCACGCCAGTTCACCCACCCTCCAGCTATCCAACGCCAGTGTTTGGAACAGGTGAGTGCTCACAGCGGTGGAGGTTTCGTGCTTCGCTGCTTTAATGAACATAAAACACAAAAAAAAAGCACTGACCGCAACTTTTTTATTTTTAACCTTGAAACCAAGCACAGAAGGTGCGTATGACACTGTTGTATTTGCTCCAAGCATTATTTTGAGGGCTTGAAGGTGCTCAAAAAGTCAGACACATATCAGAATTGGTCAGTTTTTGTGGTTTGAAAAATTTACGTTGCCCTCTCAGTTTGTCGTATGCAAACTATATTTGGCACACATGTAGGCTACCAAGACTAAATAGGTCGAACTGTTATTTACCATAATTGTTATTAATAACCCTTTAAGACCTATGGGAGCGTCGGCGATCCGATTTGCATATCAATTTTTAAATGCCGTAACAGGGCTCTAGAGTGCGACCAATTTGGTCGCATATGCGACCTAATTTCTCAATGGTGCGACT
>SRMA01024369.1:0-16643 GCA_007224835.1 Danionella cerebrum
GCATCATTTTGAGCAGTTTTATTGTGTTAAAAGGCATCTCAGAAAGAAAATAAAATAATCTGAAATCATCGCTACACTTCCGAAGTGTAGATTGATCCATAGTTCTCAAGACCGGGAAAAAGAGCAAATATTCCGTCAAAAAGTGCCATGTCAAAATACAGATCATGTGATGCCAGCGCAGCATTTTGAACAGTTTTATTGTGTTAAAAGGCATCTCAGAAAGAGAATAAAATAATCTGAAATCATGCGCTACACTTCCGAAGTGTAGATTGATCCATAGTTCTCAAGAACCAGAAACAGAGCAAATATTCCGTCCAAAAGTGCCATGTCCAAATACAGATCATGTGATGCCAGCGCATCATTTTGAGCAGTTTTATTGTGTTAAAGGGCATCTCAGAAAGAGAATAAAATCATCTGAAATCATGCGCTACACTTTAGATGTTAAGTTTGATCCATAGTTCTCAAGAACCGGAAAAAGAGCAAATATTCAGTCAAAAAGTGCCATGTCAAAATACAGATCATGTGATGCCAGCGCATCATTTTGAGCAGTTTTATTGTGTTAAAGGCATCTCAGAAAGAGAATAAAATAATCTGAAATCATGCGCTTTACTATAGAGGTTTAGTTTGATCCATAGTTCTCAATGTGGTATGATGAATTTCGCTTGGCGCTGATTATTCAATTAATTACCGCTAGCCAATGGCGTTCCACAATTTGCCATATAAAGGGACTCCTATTTTCGATCCCTCCGTGTGTTCCCATGGGTGCCGGCTTCGTGTGCCAGGATTGTTTCCCGACCGCATCATTGCTAGGTCGCCACAGTATTGCTTTCTGCGCGGTGGCTGCGTGTGCTGATCGGCGTCTCGGCTGTAAACACACCTGTAATCTCTGCTTCAGGCGTAGCGATCAATCATTCACTGGCGTGCAAAGAGCCTCTGCTCGGAGCTCAGAGGAGCCTCCGCCAACAAACCTCGCCTGAAAAGTCTGCCCTAGTGAGTTATAGACACTGCTGCTTTGCTGACCCGGAAGCACGGGTGGGATTCCCCTATTGCGTCACTGATTTGAGGCTTCCCCGTGGTTGCCAGCTGCGGCTGTGGCGCTGCCTGAGTGGAGAACACAAACAACTTATACCCGCTCTACAAGCTGTGGTTCTGCAACTCAGGACTAACCTCTCCAACGTGCTTTCTAACTGTGGACTAAGGTTTCTCTTCCCTGCCCACCTGGATATTCCGTTTTTATACAATTATAGTGAACTCTTATGTGCTGGATTATTTGTTTTTAAGCAATTGTGTGCGCGCGCGTGTGTGTGTGTGTGTGTGTGTGTGTGTGTGTGTGTGTGTGTGTGTGTGTGTGTGTGTGTGTGTGTGTGTGTGTGTGTGTGTGTGTGTGTGTGTGTGTGTGTGTGTGTGTGTGTGTGTGTGTGTGAGTTGTGCCTTTTTTTACAGGGTGCTGGTGTCGCGTGGAGCAGCGGGTCAGTGGAGCCAATCTTAGGGTGGCGAGTGCTGTGACCACGAGTGATTTTGGGGTTTGGTGTCTTGTGCTGTTTTCCCGTCCGGGGGAGGATTGCTGTGTGAGTGTGGGCGTTGGCGTCTAGTAAGGCCCTGCTGCCGGCTGCTCCACCCGCTACCAGTCCCGAGAGCGAGAGCTCATTCAGTCTCTCTTTTAAATAGCCTAGCACGTACATTTTTAATTAGTATTTTCACATTTAATAAAAATTGTCTAATTCTGACCCCCGCCTCTTGCCCTTACTTTTACCCGGCTTCACGTGTCTGCGTGCCCTTTTGGTTTATTGGTCAAATTGTTTAAATCCACTTGCTAAAATTCTGGACTCTCCTTTGTCAAAAATATATATATTTGACACTCCTCCCTCCTGATACCAGGAGACCGACAAATCTGTGCCCCCGGGCTGGTTCGGCGCTGGCCTGGCGCGGCCACATCAAGAACCGGAAAAAAGTAATTATTCCGTCAAAAAGTGCCATGTCCAAATACAGATCATGTGATGCCAGCGCATCATTTTGAGCAGATTTATTGTGTCAAAAAGGCATCTCAGAAAGAGAATAAAATCATCTGAAATCATGCACTACACTATAGATGTTCAGTTTGATCCATAGATGTCAAGCACCGGAAAAAGAGCAATTATTCCGTCAAAAAGTGCCATGTCAAAATACAGATCATGTGATGCCAGCGCATCATTTTGAGCAGTTTTATTGTGTTAAAAGGCATCTCAGAAAGAGAATAAAATCATCTAAAATCATGCGCTAGACTATAGAAGTTTAGTTATCTGCTGCAACATTCGGATGCTAGGGCCAGAATTTGGTGTCAACAACATGAAAGCATAGATACATCCTTCCTTGCATCAACAGTTCAGGCTGCTGGTCATGGTGTAGGTGGGGAAATTTTCTTTGTATCAATGTCACAGTCTCCCAGTATTGTTGCGGACACTATGTCCCTCTATGACCATAGTGTGCCCATCTTCTGATGCTACTTCCAGCAAGATATCGCTCCATGGCATAAAGCTTGAATCATCTCAGACTGGTTTCTTGAAATGACGAGTTCACTCTAATGACCTCCACAGTCTCCAGATCTCAATTCAGTAGAGCATCTTTGGGCTGTAGTAGAACAGGAGATTCGCATTGTGGATGTGCAGCAGTTTTGATGCTATCATCAAAATAGCAGCAAATTTGATGCCATCATGTCAATATGAAGCAAAATCTCTGAGGATTGTTTCCAGTTGAATTAATGCCACAAAGATTCACGGCTGTTGATTCACGGGGTCAAACCTGGTACTAGCAAAGTGTACCTAATAAAGTGGCTGGTAAGTCTATGTATTGCTCTATTAGGGAAGTACAGTTGAAAAAGTCGCATATATTTATAAGGGAAGTTTTTTGGGGTTAAAATAGGCCTAGTTGTTTCATTCTTGAAATGTTTATAGGGGACACTTTTTAAAACATGCAAACAGAAAAAGGCATTATTATATCCTTACACATACATAGTGGTCACTGATGAGGTCTCCCTGGCTCTCCCCAATGTACTCAATAAGGCATCTGAGAACCACCTCTCTCCTTTTTTCCACTGATGCAGATGGATCCTATCAACATAAAATCACATCAAAAAGTTCAGCAGGATGAGAGTAAAAAAACTCAATGTTTTAATAGTCATTGTTAGGAGTTAGCCTGACGGTGGGAGGCTCGAGTGACAAAAACAACAAAAACTTTGCAGATGTAACAAAAATGTAGTTTTTTATTGGTGCAAAAATCCCAGAAAAAACAAAAACTCCCCAGAAAAAACATCCAAACAAAACGAGAAAGACACGACAATATTTATAGCTACTTGCATTTGACGACACCAACACACCATACTCCTACAACAACCCACACAAAATGGAAGTCTGGGAGCCCTTTTATGTTGCAGGCTCCGCCCCTGGATCATACCATTTCATAATTTTATGTGGTGGAAAAATTTTACTGCTATGAGCACAAACAGAGCAAAAATGAATAAAAACAGTAAAGCACATACAAACTCAAAATACACTTATTCATAACACAATTTAGACAAAACATTGCAAAACAAACAAGTTAACAGAAAAATGTTTTTGTGACCTTGATGATGTCATCATCCAAGATGGTGGAACAGTATGGCATGGTAAAGATTGAGTATAAAAAGACCGGGTTTTGAAATGAACAGGTTTGATTCTGAAAATGAAAAATGGTAAGTGAATGCAGTGTGTTTTCCAATAAATGTTGTGCAAAATGACTGTGTGAGTGTATTTATTTCAATGTATGTTTGTAAACTGAACATAAACACAAACATATAGCACACCAAACACTTCACAGATTAACATAAAACATTCAAAATGGTCACAGTTTTATCCAACTGTGACAGTCATCTTTAAATATGGTTGCATGAATGAAATTGACATAAAAAAACCTATTGTTGTCTTGCCAGAGACAAGAGTTACAGTCTGTTACAATTTCATTGCAATCAACAGAATATTTTGTTTGACCATGAACAAATGTTTAACCTGTTAATGTTCCAAGTTTTTGTGTTTTTTTTTCTAAAGTATGTCTATGTTTTAAAGACAAGGAAAGTGCCAGACTTCAGTGTACAATGACCTTTATATTGATGGCTGGATTAATTAAAAACAGAATAAATGAAGAAAATGTGTTTCTGCCAAGAACAATCAACTGGTGGCCCTGAAATATACTTTTCAAAATTCAATCTACAATTTATATTTTATATGCAATTGAACATAAACATGCAATGATTACATCTTACCTGGATCAGTGTAATCAACTGGGCCTTGATTCGTTGACCCGCAGCCCCTCCTTTGGCATTGAAAAGTTCCAGCATCTTTGTAGAGAGTCTGTCCAATTGTGACATAAATGTGCACTCAAGTGGTTTGGAATTGAGTCTCATGAACTCCTCACGGATCTGTACAGAGAAAAATACAGCCTAAATGAAATGATCTTTAAATGATTGCAAAAAAAACAACATATGGTTTTATTAAAAGAATAAATAAACAATAAAATGTTTACTTTACCTGTGATGGTTGAAAAAGGGCTGGCCATCTCTCCAGAAGAACTGGAATAGATGGAGCCTGACCAACAATCTCCTGTCTTCTTAAACTGAAGGTTCTTGACATCATTTCGCTAATGAGTCTTCCATTATTCTTTTTCTTCACTTCTGTGATTAATTCCATTCTGTTGCTCTCAAGTGAATCTTCAGTTTCCCCTGCTGAGTGAGAAGGGAGGTAATTTACCTCAGCCTTTCTTGCTTTTTTAATATTCTTTGCAGGTTTTTTTTCATCAGCTGTTTTGTGCTTTAGTGAGTTCACTATAACCTCTGAGATCCCATGCCTTCGAAGTTTGCTTCTATAGTTTCCAACTTTGTACTTCAGGCTCTGCTGCCATCCATATAGACCACTGAAAGACCCTGGCTCCTTCAAACATGGGTGCTTTTTTGTGAGAGCCTCAGCAACAGCACACCGTTGTGTGTCATTTGGGTAAGGTGTGTAAGAAAAAATTTGATCAGCTAAGCACTCAAGGATGTTTGACTTCACTCCTGGGTATGAAAGCTCTCCGCACAAAAGCGAACCATCCCTGCTGTAGGCTTCATTGCCTTTTGAAGAGCAATTTCTGTGTTATATGAAAATGTGGGAATTGGAAAATCACATGGCCATGGCTTGTGAACTCCAGGGGTGCAGGAATTGAGAACGACTGTGTCGTCCGATTGTACAGAGCTTGAGCTACTTGGCGTAGATGGTACAGACGTATCGTAATTTTCTGAACCTGGAAGGACAGTACCATCTTCTATTGGGAGCTCTAGATTGTCTATAGGCGTTAACACAATTGCAGGGACATACACAATTTTCAGTGTGTCCCGGTCCTTTAGATCAGCAGTTGAGCTTAGAGTAACAAAGTCATTAAAATCTCCATCCATGTACTGAAGGCTTATGTCCATTGCGATCTCAAATGCATGTTTAATTGTGGCTTCTAACTCAGTAACTGAGTTTGGTATTTCAGGAAGGCACAGTTTTTTTTTATCTCATGGTCAATGATGACTCTGAATTTCACAGCTGTGTCCATGTTGGTTTTTCTGGCCTTTAACACAGAACAAAATCAAATATTAGGTACATATACTTTTAGCTATTGATCAGAGCAGTGTTAAGCAAGTTTTTTTTTGTTTGTTTGTTTAATTCATTTGGTGCCTCAAAGAAATAATGGAAAAAAAAATCATCCAGTAGTTATTAACTACACCATGTTCTAATTGATATCTATTCAAGACAAATGTGCCGCTTTAGCATTACTAAACGCCTGCCTCCAATCTTGTAGTCCAACAGTGGACATACATCATTGAGATCCATCTGTTCCACAAAAATGGCATGTTCTGTAGTCTCCAGCTCAAATCCTCGAAAGTGCTCATCATACCAAGAATTTAATGCCTTGGCAATAAAATAGACCTTGTTGCTCAGAATAACAATCTAAAGAACTTCAACAAAATCTGGGAGTCCTGCAGTAGATCCATAAGACACAATCATGCCTCTTGAGTATGTTGTTCCATGTACAGACACGCTACTGGAAAGATGGACTGTTGTCTGACCTGGTGACAGTCTTTTTATTTCATTGCACACATTGTCATGCAAAACAGCCACAGGCACTTCAGATACTTTTTTGGTGCAGAACCTGGGAACATTTGCAGTTGCATGAAGATGGTACCCAATCATTAACTGATGCTTGATTGCTAGGGAATGTAATACATTTCTGAAACTCCCTGCATGCCTCACTATTTGTTTGAAATAGCGATGTTTTCCCTCGAAACGCATAGTCCAAAAAGAAACAAGGGGTCCAAACCTTTTACGAGAGATGGATAGTGCTCTAGGAAGTGGTGTTTGGGGATCAGCTTAACCTGAGGAAAAGCAGCAAGTAATCTGAGTCGATGCTCAGAAATCTTTGTGTCGAGATATGACAAACTTGCTTCTGTTTGAGTATGACTTACAGCAAGTTCAACGATCTCTTTCAGACACATTATTACTTCCCAAACAGGATCATCCTTCGGTATCTTGAGCCCTATCATTAGAGGGAGAAGCCTGATTAGGGTCCAGTTTTTGTGGGCATTTCCTCCAATAGTCCTATGTTTGGAGAAGGCAAGAGGAATGGGCTGCGGACTGTCCGTTTTATCTCCGCCCTTGTATGGAAAGGATTTGATTGTGTTGTTGAGCTCTTCAAGTGTGAAATACCCTTTTTTTATGAAATCTTTAAAGCAGAGTGCTAATTCCATGGGAACAACCCCTTCAAAAAGGTCATGCAATATATCAGGGGGATAGCCCTCAACCATGTGAAAATAGCTCAATTTCTCTGTCAGTGGGCAAAGCTTTTTCATACCAAAATGATGTGGGAGTGTAGGGCTCTTCTGTAGAGTCTTAGCATGAACTGAATAATCTTCTTTTGTCCGGATAGGAAACACGCCTGATCTCACTTCCTTTTCTTGAAAGTCAACATGTTCTCCAAGACAAAATCTGCAGATGTACTGACCTGAGAAGCTTTCAACAAGGCCAGCAACTGAGTGTGCACCAAGGTTGTCAGCTACAACACAATAAATTGTCCCTTTGACAATTTGTCCAAGGGCTGGCACAAAAATACCATCTTGCTCCAGTGTAGCTATGTCTTCCAACAGAGGCTTGAGAACCTCTGCGTAGCCATATGCTTTAATATCATCAGCTTTGCACAAAAGTGCAAGATATACCGAAGACAGTGTGGACCGAAAAAAAGATGTGCTGTTTCCCAAAATCCAGTATACAGCTGTTATCTTGTGTTTCCTATGGGATGTCCCTAATGGATTACAGACCTCAAAATCATCTACATATAGAAAAATGCAGATTCTCTGATCTTCAGAAAAAAAAGCACACTCTCTGTAAATGGAACCATCACGAAAAGATCGATAATGTTTAGGAATGTACCAGGGTCTGTATTCTGGGATGAGCCCACCATTACAATTATCTTTGTTTACAATTTGCTTTAATGATTCAAGGATGGGAACATACTGAAAAGTTTTGTTTTCATCAGGGTTCAGGACATATTCAACTGGCTCTATGACTTTAAACCGTTGTAGAAAATGCGCTCTCCTCCTAAAGGCTGTTGACAAGGGGCCATCTTGAGCCAAAGCCATACTTAATGGATAGGATGCATTTAACTCCTCAAATAGGGAGGATAAAGATGTACTTTCAATCACACAATTATTCTTTTTCAAGCGTGATGTAACAATGCCTCTGACAATTGATATTGAGGCTGACACAAACTGTAGTTCACTTACTAGTTCATCAATGCACCTGTTTGAAACATTATGAATACTTTCCAGTTTAAGTAAAAGAGCTCCAAAATGATCCAGAATTAAGTCTCTGTCATACTGTTCCACAGCATGTGCATGCAAACTTGGTGCTTCTATGTTGTCTTCATCCATTTTTTCATCAAAGGAAGTAGCTGCAGTGGAATCATGAGGTTCAAAAGCTTGTTCCTCATGTGGCTTTTTGGAAATTATGCTGACTTTAAATTGAGTTGGATTATAAGGAGTGTGCTTTCGGTGTTTGTGTACCATAAATGTTCCGTATATATTTGTTTGAAAATCACAACCTTCAAACACACACTCCACACTCTCGTTACTTTTAAGGTGAAGGCCAATATGAGTGAAAAATTCTCTCCCTGTTGGAAATTCCTGTGTTTGGCAAACTGGGCATGTTAGGGACAAGACATTCTCGGTCCTTTGAGTCTGACTTTCCGGATGACTACGAGACATGTGGGAATGAAAAGTGCTCCAAGATTGGAACGAACATGGGCAATCCAAGTATATACATGGTAGTGAATGACTATGGGTGAAGGTGCCATGATGACACCTGTAATGTTTGATAACCTCAGTTCTGCTGTGCAAGTGGTCACTGCATATTTTGCATGGCCAATTCATCTTTACTCAATACCTAGACAAAGAGAAATTTTTATTTTTAAATTAAAATAAATAACGTAGAAAATACCTCAGGCTCAGGAGAAGAGTAACTACACACACACAAATAATTATCAGCATCTGTTTTATGTGCTCCAAAATGTCTATATGTGTGAGATATTTAGTTTAATGACTTTTTTTGGACATTTACTATCAGTAGCTGAGTGCATAAAATAAACTGTGCACCTTACCTGTGTGGATTGATTGAGAGAAGGATGTTGAAACACTGGTATACACCGTTGTCTCTAAAAACATGCAATAATAAAATATTTTTGTAAAACATCATGCAAAGTATATCATAACGTTAAATCCCTTACGTTAAAATAACTCTTCCGTGAAATTCCATGAAAACTAGGCAAATATCTGAGCATATATATAGTATGTATTATAGATCTTCTGCGTGAAAGTACAATATTGTATATTCATAATCGTCAATTTACATTAACGTTACATTTGAAATACTTCTCGGCTTTCCTACCACCACGTGCGCCGCCGCCACGTGCTATAGCTATAGGGTCTCATCACGTAATAACACGCCAGTCACAAAAAGTCATGTAACATAATAAACTTCATACACAAAGATTTTTTTGGACTGCTTATTGCTTATTTATACAACATTCATTTGGTGTGCGGTCATATATTTATTGGTAAAATGCGGTGATTGACAGGCACCGCAGTCAGAAAACGCTGTCATCATGCTATTTGTAGAATTAACCAGATCCAGAACAAAGTTATAATCTAAAACATCATTATATTAAGAGTGAATTGCTTACCTTCTTACTCAGAAGATCCAGGCGAAAATTGGGCCGCTGACAAGAAAGATGGCGGTTGAACTTCTGTCTGCTTGAGAGAAAATGTCCCCCCGTTGCAAAAGTAACATTTATTAAGTAATATCTAACTGTTAAAAACACGTTTATACAACGCCATGAAAAACTTAAAAAATTAAGTAGATTTACTCGTTTGAAAGAATTAATTCAACACAAAAACTCCAAATTAGAATTTACTTGTAAAAATTAACTTATCTTTACTTGAAATAATCTGTTGCATGAAATATAAAAGACTTTAGGTAAAGTTAAAGCATTATGATACTTATTTTTCTAAAACAGATTAAATAAAGTAAAATACAAATAATCAAAATATGTAAAATGTACAATTTGGGTGTTACACTCTTTACAGTGTATTAGTGTCTTTGGGACACGAGTCATATTGGATTAAAGATCAATATTTATTGCCGAATGTGGATTACTGGCGGACAGTAAATCTAGCGAAGCTTGAAGTTGCGGTCTGAACCAATCTCATTTGATTCCGAGTCTTAAGAGTCGACTGCCAATCGATTCTTTGGTTCAATTCCCCCAAGCAGGTCATCGCAACTCAGGTAATCAATTAAACATCCTGCAGAATTAACTGTTTTATATTACACTTGTATAATTGATAAGCTGCTGTTGGTTAAAATACAAATAGTTTATCCAATCATCGTTCTTATTTATGGTTACCCACCAAAAGATAAATGATTAGAAACCGGGAGCTATCTGATTTCTTGCTTTAAATTGATCTGGAACACCTCTGGGAACCCCAATCCGGTCGTTATAAACATGTTGATCAAAGGAATGCTCCTTTTATGGATCCTGAAAAAATTTGGATGGTTACTTATAGTGGTGTAACGGTACGCTAAAATCGGTTCGGTTTATTGGGTTCGGTACGAAACAATAAGAACTTACATAATCTTTATTTTGAAAAGCTGCCAATACACAATAGAAATCTTGCATAAAATAAATAAAAGTGACACTTTTGGGTGATATTTTAAATAAATTGCACTCTATAAAGAAAAGCACATTTGTTTAAATAAAAAATGAAATACTGCAACTAGTTAGGATAGATTGGATAGATTAACCTATCCACATTTTCTGAAGAGAGCACAGATCTGGTTGCAGTAACTACCTCCAGCAGTAGAAAATGTTAGATGTGTTGCCTGCCCGATCTCCGTGGAACAATGTCGGCATGCAACTTTAAATTTATCCACTCGTCTATCCCCGTTATGTATTTTGACAGAAAAGCCAAAGTGTTCTCAAACAGGAGACCGTAGTGAGGTGTCTTCAAGCGCTGGCTTCTCTTTCGCTGTGTCCATTTCTCACAACTACTCGTGCAGCGCTACTGTGCTTCACTCAATAGTGTCCGTGCGGAAACTCGCCTAGGAACATAGTTCCGCTGTGCTTAACATCGCGCTAATAATACATTTATATAATTTAATAAAAACACAGAATACCGAAACGGTACGCAAGTGTACTGAACCGAACAGGCCGTACCGAAACGGTTCAATACATCCCCGTGAACCGTTACACCCCTAGTTGCTTAATTTGTGTGATAACTGCCCAAGCTCTCCAGCTGGGAATATATGGAAGGGCATCAAAAGTTGGACCAAAGCACAACTTCCATAACACTGAGGAGGCAGCCTCGGCCTCAACTTCCGATCGCCACACAGCCATCACAGGTCAGCTCTGGAACTGGACTAAATATTGTAGTGATTACATTTATCGTCTGATAACACCAAGTAGCTTTAAGTTTAAGCCTGTTCTACCTTCATACGGGAACCAAAGTAAGTGTAACATGCCCCCTCAACCAGCTGGCTGTGCTGCAGGTTTTAACGCCTAATTGAAAGGAGTAAACACAGAGTCGTGATGGTATCACTCGTGGATCGGCGTGTGTCTTTTATTTACAAATGTTACTCCAATATTTCATCAATCCCTCATATTGTACAACTCATATATAGAAATTTCATTCATTGGCATGTACAGTTGTGTTCAAAATTATTCAACCCCCAATGCTGTAAAGGTTTTTAGGGAATTTAGTGTACATTTGTAATTGTGTTCAGAATGAAATCTTACAAGGACTTTTTAAAGAACCAAATTCACCTAAAATGACATCAGTTGTTTTTGTAATACAGTATTCAATGTTTTTTTTGTGATTTCTTCATTGACACAATTATTCAACCCCTTTAAGACTACCACTCTTAAGAACAGGGGTTCATTCAAGTGTTTTCGATCAGGTATTGAAAACACCTGTGGATATCAACGAGCAGCAATCAAGCATAATAAGCACCAATTAGGCAGATTTAAAATGACTGTGATACTCGGCTACTTCTAGACATTTACTGGTGTTTTTACAAACATAGTGAAGTCAAGAGAATGGTCCAGGAAGACAAGAGAACAGGTGATTTCTCTTCACAGGAAGGGCAATGGCTATAAGATGATTGCAAAGATGTTAAACATACCATAGACATCATAGGAAGTAACATTCGCAAATTCAAGGCAAAGGGCACTGTTGAAACGCTGCCTGGTCGTGGCAGAAAGAAGATGCTGACTTAGACTGCTGTGCGCTACCTGAAGAGCAAAGTGGAGAAAAGTCCCCGTGTGACTGCTGAGGAACTGAAAAAAGATTTGTCAGATGTGGGTACTGAAGTTTCAGCTCAAACAATAAGGCGCACACTGCGTAATGAAGGCCTCCATGCCAGAACTCCCAGGCGCACCCCCTTGCTGTCTCCAAAGAATAAGAAGAGTGGACTGCATTATGCCAAAAGACATGTGGACAAACCACAGAAGTTTTGGGATAGTGTTCTATGGACTGATGAAACAAAATTAGAACTGTTTGGGCCCATGGATCAGCGCTATGTTTGGAGGAGGAAGAACAAGGCCTATGAAGAAAAGAACACCTTGCCTACTGTGAAGCATGGCCGGGGGTCAATCATGCTTTGGGGCTGTTTTGCTTCTACAGGTACAGAGAAGCTTCAGCGTGTGCAAGGTACCATGAGTTCTCTTCAGTACCAGGAGATAGTGGATGAAAATGTGATGCAGTCCGTCACAAAGCTGAGGCTTGGGAGACGTTGGACCTTTCAACAGGACAATGATCCCAAGCATACCGCCAAGTCCACTAGAGCATGGTTGCAGATTAAAGGCTGGAACATTTTGGGGTGGCCATCGCAGTCACCAGACTTAAATCCGATTGAGAACCTCTGGTGGGACTTAAAAAAAGCAGTTGCAGCGCGCAAGCCTAAGAATGTGACTGAACTGGAGGCTTTTGCCCATGAAGAATGGCCGAAGATACACGTAGATCTCTGCAAGACACTTGTGTCAAGCTATGCTTCACGTTTAAAAGCTGTTATTCAATCTTAGTACAACAACCCTGTCCAGTTATGTCGCTTGGAGGTTGAATAAAACTGAATGATGTGAGCACAGAAAAGACATTTGTAGTTATTTCATTATAAAAGTTATGTTATATTTGTCTGATTTACAAGTGCCTCTATGATTTAATTGTAAACAAGATGACTGAAATGATCAAAATCAATGTCAAACTGGCCAAAACACTCAATTTCGGTGGGGGTAGAATAATTCTGAACACAACTGTAAATATCAGAATGCACTAACAATGGGTTTTCCATTACTCATTCTCAACTCAACTTTATTTATAGAGCACTTTAAAATCAACCCAGTTGGCCAAAGTGCTGTCCACAAATACAAAGGCATATAAAACACATGAAGATAAAAAACAATAAAAACATAGTAAAGACATAACACAGTAAAAGTCAACATCTCAGACTGAGTTAAAAGCCAGGGAGAAAAAGTATGTTTTCAAAGAGGATTTAAAAGCTACAAGAGAGTCAGCCTGCCCAATGTGCAGGGGCAGACTGTTCCATAGTCTGGGGGCAGCAACTGCAAAAGCACGATCACCTCTAGATTTCCTCTTTGTTTGTGGGACTCTTAAAGAGACTGATCTGCCGACCTTAGAGGGTGTGAGGGAATGTATGGCTGAAGCAGGTCGGACAAATACTGTGGGGCGAGGCCATTAAGACATTTAAAAACAAATAAAAGAATTTTAAAAATCAACCCCAAAATGCACCGGTAGCCAATGCATAGAAGCTAAAATGGGAGTAATGTGCTCAAATTTTTTGGTACCTGTTAAAAGTCGGGCTGCAGCATTTTGAATTAATTGCAGACGAGACAGCAGTTTCTGGCTGAGCCCAACAAAAAGTGCATTACAGTAATCAAGTCTACATGAGATAAAAGCATGGATTAAAATCTCAAAATGATGTCTCGATAAAAATGGCTTGACTTTGGCTAGTTGTCGTAAATGATAAAAACTGGACTTGACAATTGATTTGATTTTCAGATCACTGTCCATTTTTACCCCCAGATTTCGTCCTTGTTCAACAATAAAGTCATCTCAACTAAACACCAATACATATTTAAATGCATGAACCCACATTGATAACCCTTTTCTCTTCCATGATTAGAAAGCTTCCCATATCTACACAATCTTAATTCACCACAAACCAACTGTCAATTCAAACCACACATTATCTACAACAATTTCATCAAAGCTATATAACTAAAAAAATCTCTTTTTTCAAAAATGACATTAAACCCCTGGTGTACAAATTATGTGCCATTTAGAACCCATTAAAACCGTCTTAATAAATTAGCAACTCACATCAAACACAAGGCAACACTATACGGAGCATACAAAGTGGATCCAATAGTTACAAGCGCAATTCATTCATTCAACAGTATAACATGTTACGATTTTCATTCTGACTGATTTATCCATTCACAACTTCACTTTAGCGATAAAGGTAGGCATAGGTAATCATTGTAACTCACCTAATAGAAAGGAGTAAACAGAGTCGTGTTGGCATCACTCGTGGATCGGCGTGACTCTTTGTCTTCCTTGCTGGTCACCTTAAATCACGGTAACCACCTAAAGCACGCTAGCTCCCTCTAGTGTTCACGTGTTAGTGTTATGGTTGAACTGGGCTGGGCGTTGATCTGCTCGCTCAGATTTATCAGTTATTTAGTGACATATTTGCTACAACGACTCAACTTTCAAATGGTCGCCAAACATAGGTTATATAAGCTTTTAACATGTTCAATTCTTTTTAGATTCTATTCTGCGCTCAAATTTACCTTTTTTATAGTGAGGAAGATGAACCCAGGAAGGCCTTGGCGTCATGAGTAGCGCTTGATATGCTCCTTCCCGCTGAGGTTCACTCAATTTTTTTCTCTTAATCACCCTGATCAGCACCGGTCTCCTGGTTTCAGGTTCAGCAATGGGTCTCAGTCAGGTGTTCCTGGGAAGAGTTTAGCAGAAAAGACCTCTCGTGCGATTAGCAATATGGTCATATAATCAGCATTTTCACTCTTTCATCAGTAAGGGGTTTTCATTTAGGTTTAAATTCATCATTTCAAGAACATGTCTTAGATTACTAAACAATATTTAATTTCTTCACATTCATTTGGTTCAATAAAGTTCATATAAATGTTTTCAAATGGATATTTAGATTTTGGAAACATACTTTTTTTCCTTAGATTTCCCTGTGGATTATTTTTGCACAAGTAAGATATTAATTACAAAACTTCTTTTTGCATAACTTGTAAAATCACATTTTATAAAAACTTTACTTATTATACCAACCCCCCGTATGAGACATTGCTATGCCTATGACTCAATAAAGCTCAATATCTGTAAAGGGTTTTTTTTTTGTAATATAATTTAAGTTCAGGTTGCAAGTAAATGTTTTCAGAATCACATTTTTTTTATCTCAAAAAATGCCTCTTCTACTTTTTATGTCCATCTCAAGTCAAGTCAAGAAGCTTTTTATTGTCATTTCAACCATATAAGCTGATGCAGTACATAGTGAAATGAAACAACGTTTCTCCAAAACCACTGGTGCTACATGAAACAACATACAACACAGCAGAGAACTATTGACTAACTTATATACATAAGTGCATCGTGTGCAACCTAGAGCAAACAGTGCAATAATACAGTGCAAAAAAAAACAGACAAGACAGTGCAGGACAAGATACACAACAAAAAAGATAACACCTACTAGTAACCTAAAATAACCTAAACTGTAAACAGGGGTGTAATAGTGAAGAAGTGTGCAAAAAAGCAGAAATAGCAGCAGGATAAAAAATAAAACAACATGTAAACAGTAAACATAGTACCAATAAATAATAAATAAAGGTTGTGGTGGAGATGAGGATGTGTGTGAGTTCAAATGGTAGTGAATGAATATGAGTCAGTTCAGTTCTTGGTGTTTAGAAGCCTGATGGCTTGTGGGAAAAAACTTTTGCAAAGTCTGGTTGTGAGGCCCCGAATGCTCCGGAACCTCTTTCCTGACGGTAGGAGTGTGAACAGTGTGTGTGAGGGGTGTGTGGGGTGGTCCACAATGGAATTTGCTTTGCGGATGCAGCGAGTGGTGTAAATGTCCATGACAGAGGGAAGAGACACTCCAATGATCTTCTCAGCCGTCCTCACTATCCTCTGTAGGGTCTTGCGATCCGAAAAGGTGCAGTTCCCAAACCAGGCAGTGATGGGGCATGTCCCAGTCAGTGCACTCAAAGCAATCTTGGAGAGCAGAGATGGCTCCTGCTGTCCTGGTTTTTACCTGCTTCAGAACAGGTTTAGAGCGTCTGACGGGCGGTCTGTATGCTGGAATTAGCATAACAGAGATGTGGTCTGAGTATCCGATGTGGGGGCGGGGCTCTGCGCGGTACGCGCCGGGAATGTTTGTATAAGCAAGATCCAGCGTGTTTTCCCCCCTTGTAGCAAAGTCCACATGCTGATGGAATTTAGGAAGCACTGATTTGAGATTTGCATGATTGAAATCTCCGGCGATAATAAAAAGTCAGTCGGGGTGAGCATTCTGCAGCTCGCTAATAGCTCCATAGAGTTCACATAGTGCCTCTTTAGCATTAGCACTAGGTGGAATATACACTCCGACAATGAACGCGGTGGTGAATTCCCGTGGTAAATAAAATGGTCTGCATCTTACAGTCACAAACTCCACTAGCGATGAGCGGTAGCTGGAAACAACCGCAGAGTTCCCACACCATCCTGTGTTAATATAAACACACACGCCACCACCGAGAGTCTTACCGCACAGAGATGCGTTCCTGTCGGCACGAAACACGGCTAGCCCGTCTAGCTGGATGGTGGCGTCCGGAACTCTGTCGCTGAGCCCCGTCTCCGTGAAAACAAAGATGCAGCAGTCTCTGAACTCACTCCGTGTAGTCCGCTGGAGTCGGATGCAGTCCAATTTATTGTCCAGGGAGCAGACATTGGAGAGAAAAATGGGCGGGAGAGCCGGCCGGCTAGGGTT